>VYZP01051500.1:11941-75238 GCA_013400635.1 Hypocryptadius cinnamomeus | reverse complement strand
CACTGGATCCACAGGTAGTGGTATCTTCCCTCTCAGCTATCTGCTCTTGTCCCTTCCTTCTTTTTCTTTCTTTTCCTTGTATTTTTCCTCATGGCATTTTTATATAATTATAGAAAACCAAAATGACTGCCTATCTCCTCTCTCTTGCAACCAAATGGTTTAAAAATAAATCTGCCTCATATATGCACTGGTCATCCAGTGTCATTTCACTCTAATTCACCCCAAAGAATCTATTAACAAGAACCTCAGTTACTCTGCCTCAGAGGTGGGACATAACAGCCTCCTCAGTAAGTTTGCTGAGCTGGCAGGAGTGGCCCATTCCCCAGAGGGTATGAATGTATAGAATATGCTGAATGTATTGAAGGCATCTAGAGATTAGCAGCTCACTATTTTAACACACAGATAGCAGCTTCTTAGGACACTCACATCAGAGACAAAAAAGAGTGAGTAAATGCTGACAGCTCATAGAGGTGAGATGTGGGATAGGACTGAAAAACTCATTGCTTAGATGCTCTAAAGGATAGAGAAAGGCAGGTGTAAAAATCAGCTTTAGCTCTCAACCTAAGAAGAGACCAGGAGAGAAGATGAGGCCTCAACAGCCAGTGTCATTGTCCTTCAACACCAGTTTTCAAGCATCCTGATGCCTGCATGCTGGACAGACTACCTGCGTATATATGCCCTGGTGCTTGTCTGTGGAAGTCTGAGCGAGTATGTGTGAAATCAGCAATGTTTTAAAGTAAGCCACCTTCCAATCCTGTTTTCCTGCAACTGCTGCTTCTTTTTCTTCTACTACCCTGTCTCTTCTAAAGACCCTTTCAGCAGTGTAAGACTGCTCTTGGAGCCGACTGGAACCTGCTCTTCCCTTGGCTGAAGTCCGCTTTGCTGCCTATCCTCATATGCCACATCCTCCAGCTCCCTCACCAAAGAGTTCAGAAGTCCTCTGCAGTCTGCTGACAGCTCCCTGCTACAGGCCTGGGCCCAGCCTTTATGAACTGCTTGGGATGTGACCTGACCAGTGTTAAGCAGAGGACAAATGAAAAGAGATCCTCCATTTCCTGAGCTTCTCTGCCTTGACTGCTGTTACCATCACTGATCTGTTCCAGGTCACATCATTTGTATGCAGAAGTGTGACAACCACAGGAGACTTCTCTGGATCATCAGTCTACAAATGTACATCAAACTACATCTTGGTCACTCTTCAGGACTGCCATAACAGCCAGTATGTCTATGGCTTCCTTATGACCTTGGTATATGAAAATCTCTAACATCTTCCACTTACATGCTTCCAGGCACCTTCAGCTTATTCTATATGTAATTCACTTATAACATTTATTGATCATCTATTAATTTTACATTAAGTATTTATAAATGCACCCTTCATATAAAGTATGATTCATTCATCTACAAAAATTTATTGTTTGTGGGGTTATCTTATATAAAACAGATCTTTATTATTAACAGAATGAAATTACAACATCCTGTAAAAATCATTCATGATTATGAAGATAGAAAACTACACTGACATGTTTAATAGTACTAGAAATTAAGCAGTATGGCTATTATACTGTATATATAATATATAGGTTTTTATGGCTGAAGAGCTTTTGGCTTCATTCTTTATTTAATAGCTATTTTCATCCACTACATCACACTAACTTCCATCATAATTCTCTATAAATCACACCACCCACTTAAATGCTGTAATTAATTGTCCTACTTGATCAAATAAACAAATAAAGCCACAGCTACATATAACACTAAAATATCCAGGAGAAAATTTCACCAGATAGTCCCAGACAATTTGTACTGAAAATGTTTAAATTACAACTTTGAAGTGTAAAGCAATTGCAAATAGGAATTGTGAAATGCAGGAACACACAAAGAAAAAGTGCATAGGTAAAAAAAGGGTAATTCCAGTAAGGAAACAGCTTTTTTACTCCTAAAAGGTTTTAAGACCTGATACTCATTTGATATGAAATACTGTATTTCTACTAACTTCCAGTACTTGATTTAATGGCAGGCTGATTTATGTCACAGGACAACCTTGTTCAACATCCATTAATGTTACATGGTTTGACTCAGAAGCTCTATTCCACAATATTTCTCAAGACTTCAGCCTTGCCTACAAGGTTACCTCGCAGTAGGAATATTCACTTTATTCATGTCACACTAATGGGGATGTTTCATCTATGTTCAATGTGATGATTTTTATTTCACCATGATGCCCCTGCATACAGAGAATATAATTTATTTTTAATTACTTGATCAGCTTGGTGAAGAGGATTGCTTGTCTCTTCACTCCCCTTTCAAACACCACTTTTTGCAGGACAGTTTCTATGAAGACTCAGAGGACACTTAACAAGCTAAGTTGGAAGTCAGTATAATTCTGAGTATGAAATCGGGATTTGTTTCCAGATGTCACTTACAATTGTATCAAAGTATAATCCTGATATCATTTTTCATACTCTTTTAAGAGTCCTCTGTGCTGCAAGAACAGTGTCTGAGAGCAGGATACAACCTGTACCTTCTGTCTTTAATATGTCACCAGGGCATGACTGCACCTTGGTGGCTTCCAAACAGCACCTACGTGTTAACCCTGAGATTAACTCAGCTGGATAGAGTATGGTGCTAATAATGCCAAGGCTGTGGATTTCATTCCTGTATGGGCCTGACTTACAAGTTGGACTTGAGGACCCTGTGGGTCCTTTCCAGCTCAGAATATCCTGTAATTCCTGTATTGTCCCTGTAGTGTCAGAGACAGACCACAGTGGGAGCTGCTGTCGGAGAAGATTTATTCTGTGCAAAGCTGCTTCCAGACTTGTGAAGCACTGACAAGTACATTCAGTACAGCAGCTGCAATGTGATCAGAAGGGAGATCACTCCACAGTTATTGCTTGCACCGTGGTTATCACTTTGAGCAAATGCTGGAATGCAGAAAAATATAATTTGGAAAGCTGACAAGTGTAACTTGCCAAAGAACCAGATTTGTCTTGGACAAATTTAACTGAAAAGACATGCCTACCAACAGAGCACAAGTACTATAAGTACTACAAGTACAGTAGATTAGTAGAACAGTAGTTTCAATCCAAATACAGCTTTCATGTCAACACACAAAAAATAATTATATTAATTGACATCACAAGAGCCTGAAAAGTAAGATGAAAGGGAAGTCAAATCGAATTGCCTGACAACAACTGGACCAACAATATATACTTTACTCTCTCATGAATTCTAAAATTTTCTGATCCATCTAATTGCTAGTGTGTCAAAATCTAGTTAGTTTGTTTTTTTATCTTCCAGAGATGTACTAGGCTCAGAGCCACAGTTAAAGAAGCTTTCATGATTACTTAACGAATTTAATTATGTACTCTTTTTTAAAAAGTTCTCTATTTAGTGAAATATATGGTGGATTACAATTGTTAAGGAATTATGAAACTCCTTGCGCAGTGTATTTTGGGAATGTTTTCAGACATTATCAATAACGGATAATTTTCATATACATCAGCAAGACATGCCTTTCTGGTTCTATGGCCCAGGTAAAACTATCCTAACTGCATTTCAGTATCAAACTGCTCCCAGGGCAAGTACTACATGAACACCACTGCACTGATGGAGATCTAAGGTATACTTTCATTTCTGCAAAATTTACGTTACTGTAAGACTGCTCTCAATTAAACTGCTGTAGAGCATCAGCACTCAAAGTATTTAAAAAGTTGGCATATTTGACTGAAAATACATTTAAAAATCAATGTGTCTTCTGTATTTCTGGTGCTTGCCTTCAGTCTCTCCCTTCCCTGCAGAGCTGTCCTTGTGCTCTTTTCCCTGGACCATTTACTACCTGCCAGTTTCCTCGTTAGTTCCAGCATTTGATCACCTCAAGAAGTTAAAAATGACTACAAACTGTGGCTAGCAGGTTGGGAGGAGAAAGCTAGGAATGCGTGGGAAGAGTGTAACAGAAGACAGGAGAGAAGAAAGACTGCAATTAAGCAGCAAGTAGAAACCTTTAGGCTCATGGAAGCATTACAGGTGTCTACTGGAAAAATCTGAAACCTATCAAGCACCAGTATGAAACAAAAACTCCACCTGATCAGCTGCAATTACTTGAAAAAAAAAAAAAAAGGCGCCTTTCCAGATAATTAATATTACAAATGGTAAAACACATATTTCAGTTTACTGGAAACAAAATGTGCTAGGAAGAAAAAGGAAGGATGCTTTCAGTTTTTTTCTTGAATAGCCATAAACTTAAATACTTCTAAAATTATTAAGCAGAAGTGGGCTGATACATAATGGAATCAAAAAGGCCAGTACAAGAATGCTGAGTCTATAGATAGTTTAAAATTCTTATACTATTTCTCCTCAGCTGGGAAAAATATTCCTTATTTTAAGAAACAAAAATCACAGAAACCTTGAAAACCCCAATACAAACAAGTTTACTTGTACTGGTTGTGTGATGCATGATTTACTGTCAGATCCTAACAACATTCCATCTATCCAGGATTAGAAAATACTGAGAGATGAATTTCCAGAGCAGTTTCAGAAATCCAAACTTTCTTTGTCTCATTGATATCTGTTTGTGTTCTTCTGTCATGGTCTCATCAGAGCTGGCAACAAAGTACCACACCCCCATCCCAGTGGGAAGAAAAACTGTAAAAAGTAAAACTTACAGTTTGAGATAAGAACAATGTAATAATGGAAACAAAGGAAAATAATAACTATTTTAATATTAATAATAGTAATAATAATAAATAATGTAATAAAAAGGAGAGAGAGAAGAATAAAACCCATGAAAAACAAGTGATGCATGGTACGGTTGCTCACCACCCACTGACTGATGCCCAGCCCGTCCCTGTGCTCACTGGCTCTTGGGCAATTCTCCTGGCTTATACACTGGGCACGATGTTCTATGGTACAGAACATGCCAGGCAGCCATGCTGGCCATGCTCCCTCCAAGCTTTTTGTGCAACTGCTCACTGGCAGAGCACGAGAAACTGAAAATCCTTGATTTAAAGTAAGCACTACTTAGCAACAACCAAACATCAGTGTGTTATCAACATTATTCTCATAATAAATTCAAAACACTGCACTGTACCAGCTACTGGAAAAAAGTTAACTCTATCCCATCCAAAACCAGGACATCCTCAAATTAAATACATTGGTAGGAAACATCTTTGACTTTCCATGTAAAGAATTCCCAGCAAGCACAAACCCTTTTTGCTTGTAGCTTTTGGTAAAAGGATGTATTGTGAACTAAAGGCCAAGTAGCAAGAAATCAGTGTTTTCAGTTATTCTCCATTTTCAGGTACTTCACATGGCATCTGTGGCAGGTGGCCCACACTGAAATCAAGAGTCTACACTACCAGCTAGAGTGCAAATATTCGTATTCTAATGTCTATCTAATGCTCAGAACAGAGTACCACGGTGATTTTGTGGTATTTTTGAATGCCACTTTCAGAAACCATTTCACCTATGGATGACCTAAGGGCAGTCATGGCTTACAGCTGAAAACTTCTGTCCATATGCACTTGCATAGCAGGTCCCTTTCCAGGACATCCAGCTCCCCTGTACAGCTGCAGCAAAGCTGACTTGCTGTAAACAGAGGCTGGAATTGCTCCTCAGACAAGGTCCCAACATACTAGACAAACTCTGGATTATCTGCCTTGGAATGACGAAGTTTTAGAGTACACAGGCTCTAATCAAATCACACGTTACGGTATTTTTTCTTCTACTTCACATGGTAGAAGTGTGACTGTGACTATCCTGAATTTCTTGTTTGATGGCTCAAAAAAGCAATTTATTGTTGCCAATACTTGGAAGTGATTGGGCAAAGCAGCTTAAATTGGAAGGAACTGGAGGATGGGTGTGTGACTCAAGAGCAGATTTGGATCTCAAATTTCAAGGGAGAATGTTTGTCAGGGAAAAACGATTACTGCAGTTAATCCAAAGTAATGAAAACATGTTGTCCTTTCTCCTAAGAGAAAGTTATTTATATATGAACAAAGTTGTTCTGCACTTGCAAATTTATGTTTGCCTGACAGAAACACTTGACCAAAGCTGAAAACAAAAATAGGCTTCTTGCCTCAGTTTCTTCCTAAATGTCACTGCATAATGTGATCTGCTATATGCTAGCAAGAGTGTACATCCTAGTCACAAACTTGCTTTTTTAAGTACCATCTGGAATGCATGTGTCTGAGCAGAGCCCGAGGAGAAATGCAGCAAAGTACGGAGTGCTGCATACAAATCAGTGCGGGTGGCAGCTCTTGAGAAAAAAAAATGAGGACAGGAAGATCAGTTACATTGTCTGTCTCAGGCCAGGGCATTCAGAGCACCTTACAAGCTGGGTTAAAAAAAAAAACCCAAAACTGCAAACAAAGTTAGTACTGGAGAATTTTTATTTTTTTTTCAAAGAATTGACCTTCATGAGAACCTAAGTGCAAAAGGTTGAAAAATATTTGACTTCATCACAAACACGTGAAAGAGCCATTCGGTAATTTAATGTATTAGTAATAATGAAGAAAACTTATTTATGGTGTTTTAAAATTGGTAGGTCAGTGAATGGAACTCAATGGACAGGAGTTCTAACACACACTGTATTTTGATCTTCCTTATTTACTGTACTGTAGTTGCATTAATTCTTAGCAGAATATCTGAAAATTATGCTTAAATACCAATTTGTTAATGAAGTGCATTTATCTCCACAGCACAAATGAAACATTTTAATATTATATAAATGAAACATTTTAAGGCAATTAACCTTAATGTTACACCATGCACATGAATTGTCTCGATTTTTAATTTTGATGGAAGGAAGCATTCCTTTTAGATGAAACAGAAAAACATCAAACTGAATAGACATTGGAAAAAATAAATAATATTAAACTAGACTGGCATTATTTTAAAATACATTCAAGAATAAATTAGAGGACAAGATTACTGGCTGATCTTCGCAGTAGTCACATACTGCCATGAGAAACAGATGTGATAACAATTCAAATCCTTTAGATTTAAACTGAGCCAAATTTAGACTATAAACACTGTGGGATTTGCATATATTTGCTTCTTTGAAGTATGTACATTTAAAGCCCTATAATAACAAAGAATGGAAAAACTGGAAACTAAACTTTGGAAAAATTGAAAACGGACTACAGAGGGTAATCTGGAAAAGATTGGACCTATATATAAGTTTAATGATTTTAACTACATGGTAGGTATTACCAAAAATTTAACTGGCACTAGTTTTGCCCTCAAAAAAGATGTCCTTTAAAGAAAGAATTACTTGCTCAAATGGTAGAGAGCACGAAAAAAACAACAGACGCCTTTTTATTATTTTATTTTTTTAAATAGGCAACTATTAAGGAATTGGCAGTGACAACTAAGGAAATAATAATAGTAATAATTTCTTCCTGTCATTAATTTCTGCTCGGTGAATGGCAATATGATGTAGGGCTGTAAACAGGAAAGTGGCACACACCAGCCCACAGCAGCTAGAAAGGCAATTTTGACCAATCCTCAGTGTCTGCTGAGACAGAGAAAGGAGGATTTCATACTAAAACAGACACAAGTGAGGTAAGCACTGAGCAGGGCACGAGCCAGAGCCCAGCTGTGCTGTGGACATTTCAGCAGCAGCGTGGGCCAGGGCGTGCAGCGCTGAGGTTTGTGCCTCACACCTCTGTGCTGTCACTGCACTGGAGTGCACTCCACTGGGAGTGGCTCTTTCCTACAGCAGCAAATGATGCAACTTGGCTGGACCACACTTCTGGTGGACTTTGATGCAATCCAGCATATCAGCACTGTTAAATTAATGCAAGTGTCTTATCAGCAGGCCAATGGTCGATGGCCTGGACACTCCCTGGTTCAATGCCCAGACCTCTAACTCCATATGGAGATACAGGAGAATAGTGACACAGCAAATGTTCTCTTGCAGAAGAAAAACCTTGATATATTACTACACCTGGCAGAAATCCATGTGGGACATCCACAGAATCAATGTTTATTCTGAATAAAGGTTCTAGTGAGACATTATGAACACAAATGAATGCTGAAATCTTCAAAATTGAATCTAAAGAAAGAGAACCAGGAG
Source organism: Hypocryptadius cinnamomeus (assembly GCA_013400635.1). Classification (NCBI taxonomy): domain Eukaryota; kingdom Metazoa; phylum Chordata; class Aves; order Passeriformes; family Zosteropidae; genus Hypocryptadius; species Hypocryptadius cinnamomeus. The sequence continues at coordinate 67,161 of VYZP01051500.1, read as the reverse complement.
ACTGAACCAGCATGTTTTTACATATTATTTGCTGATGTTATTGTCCCTTAAGATATATTATCTGAATGTCACAAACAGCAGTACAAATAGCAGTAATACTCCTTAGACACTCAGTAGGCAGATTTTCTTGGTATTCTGACATTATCTTTGTAAACTGATGATCCATTGCACTACAAGTATGGTTTCAGAGATTATTTCAAAGGTTATTTTGAGGTTTTTGAATTTTCTGTCTCTTCGGGCCAAAGGCTGTTTGGTGTTCATCCAGAGTGGTAAGTACTCATAGCATTAGACTTCCTAGTGCCTGGGAGAGACCAGAAAAATCCGTTTCCCAAAGCAGTCCTTGTTTTCCCTTTCCATTGCTTTTACCTAGTGATTGACTCCTTCTGTTTAGAGACCTGTTGTAGCCATACTTCCCACTCCATTACATCATACATGGCCACCATAAATCACTAAATTAGGACCAAGAAAACCTTTCTATATACAGTTGAAATCAAATTGGTCTAAGCCAAAAAGAGAGCGGTGCCCGGAGTTGTTCCCCTTGACAACAAACTACCCCACAGNGGAGCCCGCGCGCCGCTGTCACTCAAGCGGCCGTTCGTCGCTCCCACGGCTCTGCCCCGCCTCCCGGGGCCGCGCGCACGCGCAGTGGCGAGGCCGGGGCCGGTTGGGGGGGGAATTTGACCGTAAACATCCTGCGGTTTGAACGGCGCGTTCGCGCGCAGGAAGGACCGCGGCCGCCATCTTGTTTGCTCGAGCGAGCGGCTCGGCTCCGCTCGGCTCCACTTCGGCTTCGCTCGGCTCGGCCCGGTTCTGCTTCGGCTCNTCAGGCCAAAGGCTGTTTGGTGTTCATCCAGAGTGGTAAGTACTCATAGCATTAGACTTCCTAGTGCCTGGGAGAGACCAGAAAAATCCGTTTCCCAAAGCAGTCCTTGTTTTCCCTTTCCATTGCTTTTACCTAGTGATTGACTCCTTCTGTTTAGAGACCTGTTGTAGCCATACTTCCCACTCCATTACATCATACATGGCCACCATAAATCACTAAATTAGGACCAAGAAAACCTTTCTATATACAGTTGAAATCAAATTGGTCTAAGCCAAAAAGAGAGCGGTGCCCGGAGTTGTTCCCCTTGACAACAAACTACCCCACAGCACAAACACCTGCAGCGCCCCGGCAGCAGGGATCAGGAAGACCTCGCGGGGCCCAGGCTGTGAAAGAAGAGAGCGATTCCCTCACACGTTTCAAACCCAAGACGGCAGAGCCCGCTTCGGGCGGAACGNGCCCCGGAGCAGGGTAAGGAGTGGCTCCGGCCGCCGCGGTCGCCGCCGGTTCCCGAAGGGGCCCGGCGGGGCCCAGCTGCAGCCCCGCTCTCGGGCTGCTGCCGTCATGCTCGGGCTCGGAGCCGGCTCTTCGGCTGAACCCTCCTGGCGGGGAGGGTCCGCCTGGTGCTCCGCGCCACCTGGGGCTCCCCGGGAAGAGCAGGGCCGCCCCGGGACCCCGCGCGGGGTGTCCGGGGCGATCCGAGGCGAGGCCGGGCGCAGCGGGGCCCTGAGCGCGGCCTGGCGGCGGCACTGGCAGGGCCCCTGGGGAATCCAGGGGATTCCCTGCGGAGCGGGGTCCGTGCAGCTGGAGCGGCGATCCGCGGGGACCTTCCCCGGGCAGCCGGGTCACGGGGCAGCCGAGGAGCCGTGGGAGGCCCGGGGGCCGCGCGGTGTGACAGATCCCCGGCTGCCCCTTCGCTGATCGGACAGCCGGGCTGCTGCGGTGTGCGGGAGGGACGGCAGCAAAGTTCCATTTGCCGGTCTTCTGGTTTTAAGTGCAATTTTCCTTCTTCCGTGGATGGATCAGGGTACTGTACTTCACAGCCTCTCTAGTGGCAATGAACTGGCTTCTGGACGCTGTGGCTGTTTAGCTGCAAATAAAGGGCCCCTTTAAAAATGCCGGCCTTTTGAAGAACCAAGATCCTGCTCTTATGGACACTCTTAGAAATCTTGCTATCGTTTTTAAGATTTCTCTGATCGTGATTAGAAACGCTTCTGTTAAGTATAAAACAGGGTGTTGTTTATATCAATAACAAAGGAAACTTGGGGTCACTGTGACTTATTGGCATCTTTCATTGAAAATGCCTTTTCTTTAAATTTAGACACATGAAGAAACTACTGTAAATTTGGAGAAGTTACCATTTAGGCCCCCATTGTGCAAATGTGGGTGATAAGCACACTTTCCTTAATCTCCTACTCAATAAAACTCATTATCAAAACCGGGGGACATCAGAGCATTATTGGGGCCAGGCTTTTGTTTTATTTTATGGAGGTTCATGTATAAATATTAGACATTGTACAAAATTTGGCAAAGCAAAGCCTACTCATCTCAAGTTTTAACTAGAGAGGAAGTAGGTGTGATAGGGGTAATAAAAGGAGGAGCAAAAAGCTAGTGAGACCTACAATAAACTTAAATTACCACACAAATTAATTATGTCTTGCTTATACCACGGGGTTTCCCACAGAAATTAGAGTATTTGCTTTAGTTACCTCATCAGTTTAGCTTCTTAAATGTAAAATGTTAAAAAGTTTTTTACATTCGGGCTCTTTGAATGAACAGTGCAGAGAAATAACTGTGAAAGATGGAGTAATAGAAGGAATGTTCAACTTACATACCTTTAAAAGAGTGTGTTAGTACATGGTTTCTGCAAGTTTATTAGTTTGAATTGGATCTGGAATTGCACAAAATAGATTGGGGTAATGGAGACAGGCCTTAAATTAAAAAGATTTCTTTTCTACTGGTTGAGCATTCTGAGTGTAGGGGCAAGGGCAGGATAGCTGCTGAGGGTTAGGTGTGAATGTGGAATAGAGGGAGGAGGACAGCGGTGTTCAGAGGGTTCAGTAATTCCGGCTCTGTACGGTACTTGTGAGTGATCTGCCTTTGAATGAGTAACCTTAGTGGGGCGCTGCTTCTATCTGATTGTGTAGGTGTGCAGTATGTTGTAATTGGAGAACAGTGAATGCAGTTCCTCTAACCAAGTGGTATAGTTTGAGTAATTAATAGACCTGGTAGTGCAACCTCAGCCATAGAATTTCTGACAAATTGTTGATGCAAGGAACAAGACCTAGAGACAAAGGGAAAGTGTTGTATGTATTTACAAAAGGTATGTAAGTTGAACTAGTTCAGTTTTGTCTTTTTCAATAATTGATTTTTTAGAGGTAAGAAATTAAGGTGACTTGACACTGAGCTTTAGTACGAAAGCTGCAGGTGGCAGAAAGAAATACAGTAAAATTCAGATAAATGTGGATTAACCAGACAATTATAAAAGTGGTTGAAGGAAGGAGATCAGATAAGGTAGTGGTGAAAAGAGGCCTGGAGCTGTAAGGTGATGTTATTGGAGTTTGTGATGAATTGTTTTTCAGTGGCACCGGCTGTTCAGTGTGGTACCAAAACCCGCCAGGGAGGCAGCATTAGTGAGTGCCCACACATGGGAAGTTTAGACATGTAAGAAGGATTGGAGAGTGAAGGGTTGTGAGTTAAAGTTGAAGAATTCAAAGAACAGTTGCAGGGTCGGGGTAGTTCTTCTGAACTTCTGAAGTCTGGTAGGGCCAGCTCAGACTGATGCAGGTGCACAGGGGGAGCTCAACCTTCCCCAGATCACCCAGGGCTGCCTGGGCTTAGCAAAGCAGAAACAGCTTAGGAGGAAATGATGCAGGTGGGGACAAACCAGCAGAGAAGAGAAATTGGAGGATAGCATAAGGACAAATTAATTAAAATGACTGGCTGATTTCTTAAACTGTAGTGTGGAATTTGTCTACTCATCTGTGTGTGACTGGTTTTGGACTAGCTTTACAAGGAACAAAACTAGGTGACAGTAAAAAGATAGAAGACTGAACTTCAGTTGTGGACTGGTGTGTGTGTGCATAACCTAACCTAAGGAGAGTAGCTGATGAGTGGATTTAATGAGCTAGAGTGAACCACAGTCAAATAAAAATATGCTGGATGTTCTGCCTATTGTTGGCTCTTAGTTCATTAACACCTTTCTGCATGCCTTGAAGAATGGGACTAACTATGCCAGTGTGCTCTTCAGAGGTTAGACAGTTAGCTGTTCTAATCAGAAGGATTTTAAGATGAAATATATGTGAGTTGAGGGTTAAGATGAAGCTCATAGTTACACCATTTACCAAATTTTCTGACTGCTACTTTGGAAGGATCAATTACCAGAGTCTCAGATGAGGGGGTGAAACAGGCACATTCTGGATCAGATCCTGTGTATGAGCAGTATTATGTTAGTTCTGCTTCACATTTCACTTACTTGGTGTATAGAAGTACAGTGAAGAGAAGAGCATAGAGTAGAGGAGATTTTTTACACTTCTATAGGAAGAACAGTATTTTTTAAATTGTGCAGTTGTTGACCAAGTTAGGCAGAGAAAACCTGAGGACAATTGTGGCACATTGAAGCAAATTCAAAATTAATGGCAATAATGTTGCAGGTATTTTAAAAGGTTGATTTGGCAAGATCAGGATGTAGTCCTACCTGGCCTTGTGTGAGTACATAGTCTGTTTGCCTTAGAGGAATGCAAGCAAAACAGAAAAATGCCGAAGTTCTTAGAACAAGTTTTATGATCCTGTTTTATATCCAGTCAATTTCAAAAACTGACAGTTGTATTTTACCTTACAAGCTTTTTAAGAGCCATCAGCTACCCTTTTCTTTTGTGGATTCTTAGGAGTTGCTTTTTCAGCCAATGATATATTCTGTGTGTCTGCCTGAGCACTCTGCCGCTTGTAGAAACTCTTGGTTCCTTTAACATTTGTCCCAGTCTCAAATTATGCCAGAAAATCTATTTCTCCCTTTATGCCACTGCATCAACATACTGTGCTATGAATTAAAGATCAGACAAAAATGCAGAAAAGGGAGTGTCTGAAAAGAAAGACAAAATCTGGAGAAAGCGGGAGCAGCCTTTGGGGCTCGCTCTGAAGAGCTGAGGTGCTAAACAGCTGAACTGTAAAGGTGGGCTTTGTACAGTTGCTGTAACCCAGTTATTGCCTTGCAGAGCATCTGCTGGAATTTGGAAGTGGCAGGAATTCTTGTGACAAGAAATTATTGCTTTAGGTAATAGAATTCTTATTTGTTAATAGCAGTTCAGAGTGAAACACACTTTAAAACTATCTGTAGTCTGATTGTCACTGTTTCCCTTCATGTATTTCAGTATGGCAAGGCTTCAGTGATGGATGAAGAGAAACAGATTTAAAGTGATAGATAAATTGATTTTTTCCAAGTTGTCCAAATAGTGAATTTCACATTTAACAGGAAACTTAAGTATGTTTTCAGTTAACTGTATGTTTGAAGTTTTGTGAAACCCGTTATCTGTTTTAATAATTGTGCCAAACTCCACTAATCAAAGTACATTATTTTGCAACTGTTGTTGAATGCTTTTAATGGATTAATACAGGTGGTTTTGTTTACTCTATGTTTGTGTTTTCCCCTATTCCTCATGTTCAGGGGTAATTGCAGGCTTACTGTTGCACAGTTTTGGTAGCAACTCAAGATATCAACATGCTGTGCTGCAAAGTTATGTCTCTGCATATACAAAAATACTGATGCCTTCAAAAATATGCAAGGATTGAATTGTCTTCTGGCCTTAAGACAGTGTGATGTCTTTCAAAATATCCTGGGGGGGAAAAAAGGTAGAATACCTTCCTTTAGATAATGTTTATCCAAAATTTATTTCATTATGCTTCCTGGAAAAACTTGCTCATGCCCATCTTTGTGTAGTGCTGTCCTTAGCCCTCACACAATCTCAACAAGTAAAAATGGCATTTTAACTTGTTTGTCAATTTGCAGCTTTATTATGACTGAAAGCTATTAATTTCAGTCCTAAGAGTAGTTTTAATTCCGTATACTGAGTTAATTTGAGTTTAAGCTGAACATGGCCTTTATTTCCTTTAAATCCTCTCCACAATTTTGGTCATGGATGAAATTGGTGGCCAGTCTGTCATTAAGAGAGTAGCTTGATAATCAGTTGTGTTATATAACTCTCAAAATGGAAAAAACCCCAGTTCTTGGACTTGACTTTGAGATGTACATTTTTAAATTTATTATTCAGATGTCTAGAGGTTGGCTTTATTTCCACTGAATCAGTAATGTCAGAGCTTCTCTTGCCCCTGTACTTCAGTTCCTATCAGTATCAATTGTAACTTGCTGTGCTTCCTCTGGCAGTTTTTCCGTCGGTGTAGAGGAGGTAAAAACTAAAATGCACTTGTTGTGCCTTTTCTGTCCTTTTCTTTTGATTCATTTTCCTGGGTTATAGAAACTACTGGAAAAACTTTTTGTGGAGATTCTTCTACTTTTAAAAAGCAAACTTTTTTTTTTCCTCTACTTGTAGTTAACTGAATCATATCTTTACCTCATGCATGGAAGTGGCATGTTTAGATCATAAGGCACCATGCTGTTCTCAGACCCCATGGTTTGATGTGTTGCCCATGGTTTGATGTGTTGGCATCTCATCAGTCATAACAAAATAATTACTAGATAAATAGATAAGAATGTATTTTTTTTTCTGAAAATGGAATCTTAAGGAAGTTTGGAATAATGCAGTCAGTTTTCTCATCACTTTTATCAACACTTGACTTAAAAAATATGAAATGGAGAATAGTCTGTTCAGAAATGGAAGACATTATTGTGCTTCCTGTTTAGGAAGGAAATTATAGTGAAGTCCAAAAAGATTTAGGGCTGTATATTTTATAGAGGTGAATCTTTTGCTGGAACAATGTACAATATATACTGGTATAGTTGAGTAGTAGCTACTGAACTAAAAGTAGAAAGAAGTGGAAGTCATAGAAAACTACTGTGGAGTGAAAACTGAGATGTGCTTCTTTGCATTGGGAGAGTTTGGTATCATTACCTTAAAGGTAAAAAGATTCAAGATTGTTTTCTTCAGGGATGGTAAACATTTCTTAGTTGTGTATGTGGGTGTTAGTGGGTGTTATTTCTGCTTTGTAATTCTTCTGTAATAAATACATATATATGCTATTACATGGATACCATTTGTAAGTGTTGGCTTCTTAAACATATTAAACAAATGGTCTGACCTCAGTGGTTAAAAATCAAACATGGGCACTTCTTCTGAGGATAAAGAGAGTATTTACACGGCTGTTCCTCATAAAATAAAAGATGTGGAAAGAAATACTTGCCTTTCTCTTTACAGGTTTGCACTTTGTTTTAGACATCTGGGACCATGTTCTATGCCCACTTTGTCCTGAGCAAACGTGGGCCGCTGGCCAAAATCTGGCTGGCGGCCCACTGGGATAAGAAGCTGACCAAAGCCCATGTTTTTGAATGTAATCTGGAGAGCAGCGTGGAGAGCATCATTTCCCCAAAGGTATCTGTTTTACACTCATCTCATGTGACCTTGTAGTGAAAAGAACTTGAGTGTACAGGTGGTAATTACTATTTGGGTCACTGAAGCAAATAAAGTTCTTAATGTTGCTGTTTTAAAGGGTGGAAAGGTCTGTTTAGATGTCAAATACTGTCTCGTGAAATGGGAGGAAATTTTAAGTAGCTTGATGTTTTTACATGGTTTTTTTCCCCTCTACCACTCATGCCAATGAAATTGTTCATCTTGGAACTGATGGCACAGTTGTGACTTTTGTCACTTAACAGATGTCGATGTCTTATAAAAAAAGCAACTTCTTGAAAACAAAAGAAAACTTAGTTACATCTTTTATTTTGGTTGATACAAATGTTAACAGTTTTTAAAGTGCTACTCTAGATTTTAGAAGAACTGCTAAGTGGAAGCAAGAGTGTGTTTTACAATCACAGAGATGCTTACTCTTCTAGAATAGTGATTTGTTTCATTGTCACTTTTGGATGGATTTAGGAAGAAGATAATGTTCATAGGCTCACTAATGAGCTGGAGCATTCTTTTAGAGAAAGGAGAAACTAATAGGCACTTCTTCATATATTTAACTTTGTGTAACAGTTCATTAGCTGAAATTTTAAAAAGACATTGGAGGAAATAAAAATCTTGAATTCTTAGGTTGATGTTAAATCCTGTATGGCTTACTCTGTCTGTGAGATAATTATTCCATGTACCATTCAACACAAATTTCATGCTCTTTCAGCCTAAATTACTTAAAGAAGAGTCTGTGATTTACTTTTTTTTCAGTTTTATGTTCCCCACAGTAGATACTTCATTACATAGTAAAGCAGTGAGATTGAAGAGGAAAGGAAGTTAAAATTGCTTTACTGTGGCAGTGCTTGTTTATGGCACTCCACATCTTCCACTGTTTCTTACTTCAGGACAGAACATGGAGAGGTAGCTAACAGTTTTTAACCAGGTTTTACTTAATCAAATCATTATTTATGGCTGTCTAACTTTTTGTATTTTTCACTTTTTCCACAACTGAAGTAGCAAAGGTGGTAGAAAAGAAATTGTGGTAAAAAGAGGCTTTATCACTTATTTTTTAACTAGACAGAGCAGTGTTTGGGAATTCCTGGAGGGAGCTGCTATTAATTTAGTAATATTTGCTAGGTCATCCATATATCATATAATAGGGTGTCATCTTGAATTGTAGACTTTGCATTCTTTGTTTCTTCAGATTTCTGCTGATTTTTATACTTGTTTTGGATATTTGATTTTACTGAGAAAATTCATGTAAAGCTGACGGAGGTGTCATTTAAGGGAATAGTGAGAACACATCTAATTCACTGATTGTGCAATGTGTTTTTAGGTGAAGATGGCTCTTCGAACCTCAGGACATCTTTTACTAGGCGTTGTTAGAATCTACCACAGGAAAGCAAAATATCTTCTTGCAGACTGTAATGAGGCTTTCATTAAGATTAAGATGGCTTTTCGTCCAGGTATCTGTCTTTATCTAAGTGCTCTCTGAAAAGCTACATTGATAAATGTGTTTATTAAGAAGGCATACAATTCTGCTTTCTTATGTCTGTATAGTTACATAAGGGTATAGGTTATAGGAGAAGTAATTATTGCAGCTGGCTGACTGAGTTGTCTGCTGAAAAACATCTTTTAACTGAAATCTGAACAAAAACTTCTTTTATTGATGCTGATTCAGTAAAATCCCACTTACGATTTTGGCTGTTGCTTGTGTATGATGTTAAATGGAAATACACTGCATGGTTTTTACCTTCTGTCTGAAAAAGGCCAGTGCCCTACTGAATAGAAGCACAGAAGGGGACTGGTTTCCATCAAGGGTCAGGATTCTTGAAACTTGAAAGTAAGCTGTTTTTTTTACCACTTTCACATTATAGTTGCTGAAAATAATGTGGACTGTGATGTGGGCATCAGAGATAGTTTTCCTTTTGTGTGTTTGCAACATAATTTCCCACTCTGTAGTTGCTTACTTAAATATTTTCCATTAAAATGGGGTGCCATATTAATACCTCAAATTACTTTTCTGTCCAGCAGTCAATTAATTATTTGGCTTTCATTCTTTCATGTCTTTATAGATAGTTTTCTTTAATTTTGGTCTGGGGAACTTTTTCTCAGCTGAAGTATAGCTGTGGCAGTGATGCTGCTGGATGTTCACAGCTGCTAAATCATATTCTACCTTTTTAAGTTAGTGAGTGCAATAGATTTAAAAGCTGAACTTGAGGGAGACTTTTTGTTTTTTAAAAAGGCAACTCTTGAAAGCCAATGCAGCAGTTACTTGAGAAAAGTTGAGGTATGTAATGCCTTTATCTTCATTTCCCGATCTACGGGTTGTGATTCAGGCACTGAATTCAAGTACTGAATTTTATGTAGCTTTCAGTGGCAATTTGTTGACTGTTGCTAATTTTTTGTTTATTACTGTGTTTAACTTCTGTGGGTTATAATAAGAACATAATTTTAATATCACAAGGCAGTTTATTTTCCCTCTCCTAACAGAGTGCATGTCAAAGGTGAAGCACTATAAAATCAAGATTTACAAAAAGTGGCATGCTGGCCTGACAGAAGCTGAGGCACTGGTCTTTATTTTCAGTTGATCAGCTTTGTGCCTTAGGCATTGAGCCTTTCTGTTCTGAGAATCATTTACATGTTTCATTTTGAGCAGCAGACAAGTAAAAATATTGAACAACCCTGAAAGGATGGACTAGATGTCTTCATTCCTAGTCAAGTACCATGATGAGTAAGCTACAGACTCATGCTTGTTCCTGGTCTCTGTGGACAGTGGTTCTTTGATTATTCATTGCAGAGGGGAGCACAGTGAGCAGAGTGTTTCTGAAGTATCTGTACCTCAGAATTGCCTGTGTTGTATGTGTGGGTCAGAAGGCAGAGCATAGAGCTCAAATCTTCTGCAAGTTACAGAAGGAAATGAACCTGCATTTCCCATGCACTTTCAAGTGCCCTGACCTTTTAAGACTTTGAATAAAACAGAGGGACCAACTGCTGGCACTGGTTTTGTGATGCCCAATTTGATATTCATGCTCTGAGAATGCCTGCTGAATAAGAGTAAGCATCTCTGGAGGATAAGAAAAGGTATGTGTGTGGTTTTGGTAATAAAGCTTTTTTATGTGCAGAAGCCTATGAGTTAGTGAGCCCTAAGTGCAATCAGTTCTGTTCCAGGACTTCTGGAGCTGATGGAACTGAATAAAGGACCAGTAGCAAAGTAGTCACACTGTGCTGCCACTGCAATGTAGAACCCTGCAGCTCATACCATGTATCATGATAAAATTATTTTGGAGCAGATACCTGTAGCATTGTGAAACATGCCTGTGTTGGCTGCACAGCTCTGCATAGTGCTACACAAACTTTATACAGGCAGTGCAAGGGCTTGAGGATATTTGTTTTGAATTTAGTTTGAATTTCACTTACTAGCATTATCTAAGGTTTCTTTGTAGGTATCTCAGCATCAGTTCAGTTCAACAAATGTAAAGACAGTAGGCCCATGCAGAGAGAAATTGCTAATGGCACAGTGAAAAATGCTGTCCTTGTAAGGAATGGGAACTCATGTCTGGGTGTTCTTCCTTGCAGGAGTTGTTGATTTGCCTGAGGAAAACAGAGAGGCTGCTTATAATGCTATTACCTTACCTGAGGAGTTTCACGATTTTGACCAACCCCTCCCTGATCTAGAGTAAGTTTGGGGTTTTTTCCATTTCCATGACAATGAGAATTGGCTTTAGTTGAGGAGAACCTGGTTTTAAGCAGCTAACTCATTGCTGAATGTAAAAAAATAGTCTGTGGGTAACTTCTATTCTTAGGTCTTTTTTATATACTGATAAGGAAGTGTGCAGTCATTTTTGTGTTGATTTTAAGTTCACAGTAGCATTGACTTTAACTGAAGTTAAAGCTGTCCTTACAGGAGCTTTTCAAAAACTCAGATACCTATTATAACTTCCTTTTTTTTCTATGCAAGGCACCCTACATCATATACATCCTTAGGTTGGACAAGATTAGTTTTATGGGGATGTTGTTGACCTTTTAAAGTGTCACTTTTAATTCTTAAAACTTCTTAATACTTAGGGGTTACTTTTACTTATAACAAGGATACACCCTGAATAGTTCTTAATCTTTAAAAAACTTATGGTTTTTATTATTTTATTTTTTTTTATTTGAGTTATTAATAATGGAGTTTTTAGAATCCAGCTTACTCAGTGTTCAATTTAGTTTAAATTCAAATTAGAGTATATACTAATTTGAAACTGCAAAAAAAAATTCTGTGTATCTTAATACACCACGAAGGGTGTTAACTTGGTAGTGGTGCAAAATACAGTGTTTGATAAATGATATTAATAGCTTTTGAAGTTGAAGGGGTGGAAGGTTTTTCTTAATTGTTAGTTTGGCCTTTGAAATTAGTAATCCCAACACAGCAAGGAGTAAGAGAGGTTACTGATACATTTCCCAGGAGCTGATGCAATTTGGATGATAGATTTGAACCATTAATGGTCCCACTGTTTTAAGTAGTAGTTTCCATTCAGTGTTCACCTTTATTTTTTTCCATAATTGACTTGAATGTAAAATTGGTTTTTACTGAATAATGTAATGTTTATTTCAGCAGGCTTTATCTGTTCTTTGGTATTTAATGAGATTTTTAATAATTGCCTTCTGTTTGTTTAAGTGATATTGATGTGGCTCAGCAGTTCAGTTTGAACCAGAGTAGAGTGGAAGAAATTACAATGAGAGAAGAAGTAGGCAACATCAGTATCCTCCAGGATAATGACTTTGGTAAAGATCTCATGTGTTACTATGTGTTACTAGCTAATTTCAGTTATTGTAAGATATGGTTTTGCAATTACTATGGAATGCCCAGTGAGCTCTAAACAAATTAGATCAAACATGCTGTGGTTTTGTATGTTTAATTTTTAGTTTGTTCATGTCAGTTTTTCCAGAAAGTCTGTCCTCTAATGCTCAGCAAACTTTTAGCTGCCTAGAATAGGCAGAAAGAAAAGGTGAAGAATATTCAGTCAAGTTAATCATTGAAGTACTGTGACAATTAAAATTTTCAAAATGTGATAAGAATATGCAGTGAGCCGTTGATTTAATCATAAGCATGCTCTCAGTCAGAAACTATTGGGACATTTCTAAAGCTGAATCTGTCACTGGTGACAAGTTTGCTACTTTAGGTATCTTTTCAAGGACAGTATTCTAACATCGGAATCAAAACCTAAAGACAGTTTTATTTGAATGTCTGGTTCCTAACCTACAGTATTGTAAACCATAATTCAGTAATAGTTTTGAAAGAATAATCTAAAAATGGTGTTGACTTAGTATTGGTTTGTTCCCTGTAATTGAAGCACAATGTCTTTGAATTCCATTGAATTTTTTAGTTTCTGTGCAGATAAAGTTTAGTAGGATCTTGCTAATATCAATTCAAATAAGTACAATAAAATGCTTTGAAAAGGAGATAGTTATTTTCATAATTGTTTGAACAGTATTTTTTGCTATGGTATTGCTGGGCACAATTCCTTACATCTTGTCATTAACTCTGCAAATAGGATTAATTGAATTAAACTTACATATGGGCCTTTGTTGATCAGTTAGGTAGGTCTCTTGCATCTTGATTTTTTTAGCACTTAGAGCAGTGCAATTGTATTCTGGCAGGTGACTTTGGGATGGATGATCGTGAGATGATGAGAGAAGGTAGTGCATTTGAGGATGACATGCTGGTGAGCACTAGTGCTTCCAATCTTCTTCTGGAACCTGAACAGAGCACCAGTCACCTCAATGAGAAATCTAATCACCTGGAATATGAAGACCAGTACAAAGATGATAATTTTGGGGAAGGAAATGATGGTGGAATATTGGGTAAGTTTGAGAAATTCGGTTTTGGTCTATCCTACCTCCTGCCTTAATTAATTAGTTCCTGGGTAGATGAGGGGAAGTTGTTTCCTTTGTTGCCTTGTACAGTGAGTATTTATACTCACTGTGTGTGTGTGTATGTATATATATGTATATGTATATATGTATGTGTGTGTTATATATATATGTATGTATGTGCATTGGCCATATATTCTGGTTTGTGAGTACTACAGCAGTATAGACAACTCACAGCATATTAAGTGTTGGCATATTCAAAACAAAGTTCTAAAAAATTAGATATGAGATGCAAATATGTGGCAAATGTATTGTAATAAGTGTTATCTGTAAGCTCAGAATTAGAGCTGAAATGCCCCTTGAAAGAGCACTGCTACTTTCTTCTATGTCAGCATCGAAAGTACTTTCTAACTTTTGCACTGTCTTCATCTGTGTTGTAATAAACTTGTCTGTACTTCTTTGTAAATTTGTCTATACTTATTTTGTGAATTTGTGGATGCAAAACTGATTCTTTCATGTTGTTTCTTCAGATGACAAACTTCTCAGTAATAATGATGGTGGTATTTTTGATGACCCACCTGCACTCTCAGAAAGTGGAGTAATGATGCCCGAGCAGCCTCCCCACGATGATATGGACGATGATGATAATGTATCAAGTGAGTATGATCTAGGACCAGACCTAGAATTACTTTGAACTCATGTCGTTTGGATAATTCCTTAAAAGCATACTAAGCTCAAAAGTATGAAGTGTGGGAAGCCACCTGAAGGTGTGGAGGAGGGGATGAGAGGGGCAGCACAGCCTGTTAATGTTTTCACCTAGTGCAAGGTTCTTGTTGTCACTGGCAGTGGGAGGCCCGGACAGCCCTGACTCGGTCGATCCGGTGGAGCCGTTGCCAACCATGACTGACCAGACAACGCTTGTTCCCAATGAAGAGGAAGCTTTTGCTCTGGAGCCTATTGACATAACTGGTGAGTGAGCTACTGGGGAGTACTCTGCAGTTTGTCAGAGACCACCTTAGCTTGATGGAGTGGAAATTAGTGTCTAGCACTCCTGCAGACTCTGCTTCTCATATGGGAAAGAAACCAGGGATCAAGTGCTGAATTCCTTTTATTCTAATAGTAGCCCTCCAGTACCTTCCAGAGAGGTGGCTTACATGGATGGTGTCAGAGAATACTAGTTTGTAGTTTCTGCAGTCAGTGCATGTAACAGCATGATACTGTAGCTTGAGATAAACATGCTAGTTAAAATGCACTGAGTTGAAATGGAGCTCAGCATGTGTTTCATTCTAATACAGTGCAGCACAGTTCTTGATACGCTGTGTTTGAAGGGCAGGACTGACTGTTTACACTGAGAATGAGTGCTGTTCTAGTGATTTGTAGCTTTAATGAATTGCTGATTTCAGGAGGTGCACCTTTTTATTTGAATTTCTACTAAGTAGGGATTTTCCTTATCTTTTTCTTTAATGCAAGAAAAGTGCTTATTTTAACTGATACTATGTTTGGCTCATTATAGACTGACCCCTGCTTTATTAAAAAATTAATATCTGGAAAGAAAGTAGCTTGTCCTGTGCTTTTAGACTGACCTCCAGGCCCCGATTCCCTGCTTGGCCAGTGGGCGAGCCCTGGCACTGCCCTCTCGTGGCGGGCTGGCAGCAGGGGACCAGCTCATCTGCTAGTCCAGCAAAGACAGCCTTTACCAGAGCTTCAGGGTCTGCTGCAGAGAACCAGGCTGTGAGCACAGTAAAGTTATCCTAGAACAGGGTCAGAAGTTTACAGTTAAAATAACCATCCACATTAACTCTACCAAAGCTCAGGTAGGGCTTAGGGGAAAAAGTGTGTGTGGCATTTTAAATCTGTGATTAGAGTCATAGAATGGCTGGGATTGGAAGGGATCATGAAGATCTAGTTCCAGCTCTCGTCATGAGCAGGGACACCTTCCACTTCCAGGTTACTCAGAGCTCCATCCAGCCTGGCCTTGAATACTGACAGGGATGGGGCATCCACAGCTCATCTGAGCAACCTGTTCCAGTGCCTCGCCACACTCACAGTAGAGAACTTCTTCCCAATATCTAGTCTGAATGTACTCTCTGTCAGTTGGCAGCCATTCCCCTTATCCTGTCACTACATGTCTTTGTAAAAAGTCCCCTCCATTTTCCTTGTAGGCTCCCTCCAGGTAGTAGAAGGCCACAGTTAGGTCACTCCAAAGCTCCCTTTTCTCCAGGCTGAGTGAAACCAAATCTCTCAGCCTTTGTCATAAGAGAGGTGCTCCATCCTCTGTTCAACTTGGTGGCCAGTGTTTGCACCAGCCTATCAAGCAAGCTATGGGAGAGAGAGTCATGTGCAGCTGAGGGCATTGAGGCTTAGGTAGAATTAAATTCACAGAAGAATTTGTAGGTTATGGGAGAGCATTCATAGTATTTGACATTTTATACTACACATAGTTTTTAATCCTTCTCCCAAAGCTAGTGTTGTCTTAGATTCTTGAGGCAGCTTTATATGTGGACAGGTAAGACCTATAGAGAACTTGCAGGATTCTTTTACAGCGTGGTACCTGTTTGAGCTAACCTTCATTACTTGCTAAAAATCTCAACAGTCAAGGAAACCAAAGCAAAGAGGAAGAGAAAGCTGATTGTGGACAGCGTGAAAGAACTGGACAGCAAGACTATTCGAGCCCAGTTAAGCGACTACTCTGATATTGTTACTACCTTGGATTTGGCACCTCCTACTAAGAAATTGATGATGTGGAAAGAAACTGGTGGAGTTGAAAAGCTTTTCTCTCTGCCTGCACAGCCTTTGTGGAATAACAGGCTACTGAAGGTAATGGTTTTGTGCAAGTTCATTTTTAAATGGACTATATTCAGGATTTTACCTCATGTATAGCAAACATCAGCATATAAATAGTGATATAGTGATGGCAGTACTCATAATTGGAAGAAAAAACATATTAAAAGAACTAGGTAAATATTTTAAACATTGCTGTTATCAGTTACAAAGATAAAGTTTTACAAGTTAGTACTGTTGGAGAGGAGCTTAAAAACTGAGAAAGATAGGCCATAATTACTTAATCCAAAATGAAATAAAAGGACACTGAGAACTGCAATAGTGAAAAATGTAATGTTTCCTTTGTAGCTCTTCACTCGCTGTCTTACACCTCTGGTACCAGAAGACCTGAGAAAGAGGAGGAAAGGTGGAGAAGCTGACAATCTTGATGAGTTCCTTAAAGACTTTGAAAACCCAGAGGTTCCCAGAGAGGAGCAGCAACAGCAACAGCAGCAGCGAGATGTCATTGGTTTGTGTCTTGTCAAAGATGCTCTGCTTTCCCTCGAAGCATATTTTTCTCTTTTATCTGTGCTTTGTATTAAGTCATCAAAGATTATGTATGAAACAGTGAGCTTTGTAATGTTGTTTAGCTTGATGTGATGTAACCTCTGACATAAAATAACTTCTTTTTCCTAGAAATAGGGGATGCTTAGGAATTGCTTGAACCAATGGATTAAAAGTGCAGGCTGTTGAGAGTGCTCAATTCTAAAATAACAGCAGATTGGATTTTGGTACAGTTTCTAATAACATTCTTAAGTATCTAAAAGAAGATTTGTTGTGGAATACAGATGAACCTATTCTGGAAGAGCCGAGCCGTTTGCAAGAGTCGATGATGGAAGGCAGCAGAACCAACCTGGATGAATCGGTTATGCCACCCCCACCAGCTCAGACCGGTGTTAAACGCAAACTGCAGCAAGTAGAACCAGAGCCAGTGTTACCTGTGAGTAAGCTTTTCCTGTTTTTTTGTGGGGAATGAGAAGTGGGCAGTGTCTTTGAGTAGGAAGTGACACAGATTTGAGGCCCTAGCTTTCTATGGTCCTTTGAGATTCACTGTAGTAGTATCAGAACATTTGTCCCTGGGTGTCATTCTGGTGCCTTTGTTAGGTGAAAAGCTTACTGAAACATTTAAAATGCTGGTAGGATACAGAAATTATACTATTTCCTCCAGTAAAAGTCTTCAAGGAGTCTAGTGTATTGCTTATCAAGTCCTGCTTGGCAGATGTATATGAACAGCTTCCATGAAGCAAGGATTGTGTTAGCTGCATAAACGTCTTTTAAGACAGCCCTAGGGTTCCAGGCTTCAAAGAAAAACTTTGATCATCTGGAGAGATTTCCTAGTTGAGTTGTGAATAGACTTGGACACTAGCTGTGATGCAGTGTGAAAAGAAGCTGTGAAGGGGAGAGGAAGGAAATGGGCAAAATGAAAGGTGTATTTTTCTGAATGTTTGCATGGTGGGAACAGTCCTGAATTATGCTGTGTCTCATGTTTGTGCATTTTTAACCTCACTTTTCACATTCCTTGGCTAACAGGTTGTTCACTGTAGAATGGGACTGTTAGATGTTACATTATCTTTGTAAGCAGGGTGGCAGCTGCTGCTCCTCTTGCCCTTTCACCACTTTCATGGGGTAAAATCAGCATCAGCTGTGCTAAGTCAGTGTAATTGGGGGTGTCAGTGTGTTGGGAATTCTGTGATCATCTTAGAGGCCAGGTCAGGCCTCTAGCAACAATCTGTAGTGATACCTGCTGTGTGCCTGCATTAAAAGTTGCTTAGCCATTTTAGGGTATGTGTAGAAAAAATTTCAGGTGTCAAAGTAGCTTTACTGGCAAGCACTTAATTGTTTATAGATTCAGGGGGAGAGTACCATATATCAATTTTATTAAAACTGTCTCTACATAAATCCTATTAAATTTCTGTATTTTCCTCTTGACTTAAATATTTTCTGAGAATATACTTCAGCACCAAAGTAATTCATAGGTTTTCAGAAATTTTGCAGGTACCAATGTTTAAATTCCTTAATGTTTGTATTGATGAGAACAGCATTTTGGTGTTTTGAATATGACTAGTTCCAGTGAGTTAAAGTGTGTTCTTGTAGCATTGCATCTGGTGATGTGGGATTTTAAATTTGCATGTGCCGATCCAAGGAATGAGATCAGTAGTTTGGATGGTGCCATAAGTGAAGTTACTGGAAAGCCTTTTTACTTTACAGTGGTGTCATAATTTCTGGTTTGAGTAGAATCTAAAGGATTGAAAATACCCATATGGACAGCAAAACAAAATTGGGTTTTGGTTTTCAGAAATAAAAAATTCTGACAAATGGCTAAGATCATATACTTGGATTTTATTAAACTGGTCTGTAGCACCATCATTCTATTGTAAAAGAACTGACAAAA
This sequence comes from Hypocryptadius cinnamomeus, assembly GCA_013400635.1. NCBI lineage: Eukaryota > Metazoa > Chordata > Aves > Passeriformes > Zosteropidae > Hypocryptadius > Hypocryptadius cinnamomeus. Next base: position 48,713 of record VYZP01051500.1, on the reverse strand, counting down.
TGATACTGTTTAACTGTATTGTGTGCTCTTAAAGCATCCACCATCACAACAGCTGGAAATACCACCTGTAGAAATGCCTCCAGAGGAGCCCCAAAACATCTGCCAGCTAATACCAGAGCTAGAACTTCTGCCAGAAAAAGAGAAGGAGAAGGAAAAGGAGAAAGAGGAAGAGGAGGAGGAAGAAGTAAGAACTCTGTGTAGAATCAGTTTGTGTGTTTCCCAGACGTGGATGAATGTTTGACTGTGGATTCACTAAAAGGCATAAGAAATAACTGTTTTGTCTGTCCTTGTAAAATAGCCCTTGGAAATGTAATTCTTAAACTATTTAATGGCCATTTAATAATGTTTATATTATTTAATTTTATAAATTACGTATCCATTCTGTTTTGAATTAGTGTTCTCTTGTTCTCACCCATGGCTGGATTAAACCACTATATGGCTGGATTAAACCACATTTATGATGCCTTAGATAAGAACTTTTGAACTTCAGTGGTGTGGTTCATTTTAAGTAGCTTGTGCTACTTAATGAAAGTAGCTTTTTGCAAGAAAACCAGCCATGTCCTCAAATAGGATAACTTAAGTTGTCTCTTAGCTATAGTATTTAATATCCTGTGGTAACAAACAGAGCAAACTTCATTATGTCTTTTATTTTACACCTGCTTCCAGGAAGAAGATGGCACAGGGGGTGATCAGGATCAAGAAGAAAGGAGATGGAACAAGAGGACTCAACAAATGCTCCATGGCCTTCAGGTACACATGATCATTTGCTTTCTCTGAAAGCAGCTTTGGAGTGTGACCACTGATGCTTTTGAGCTGAGTTAGAATGTCAAGAAAGAGCTTTCTTTGTGGTCGATGTTACAGCCTAAAATACCAGTTATCTTAGAGGGAGAAGAATGCATGTAGTTGATTAAGTCTGTATCAAATAATTGTATTAAAATTAAATATGTACTTTTATAATTGTCACTTATTGTTTAGAGAACATTTGAATTAAAATTTTTCACCTAAATATTTTTCAACCTTTAAGTCCATACTCTGTGTGCAACTAAGATTCCCAGAAATTTAAATTATAAGGTAAGATGACTGTATTTTTGATGAAATCATAGCACCTCCGACTTTTTGCTATGTGTCTTTAGGCAAACCCCTGTAAGAGTCTAGGGATAACACCATTGTACAGGATGTTTACTTCCTGTCTAGCCTGGTTTCAAAACTTTGATGCCATGAGAAGCTGAATCTCTTAACAACTGTGGAAATGTGACTTTGGCTGATTTCTATGTGGATTCAGTCTGCACAGACATATATCTGTCTGTAGGATGGATTCTTGCTTGCTGGAACTAAAGAGGCTTTTTCTGATACGATGACTGAACACCACAGTGTTCACCCTGAACTGAAGTGCAAACTGTTCCTTTGCTTATTGGTCTCTGTGTTTGTCCTCCACATACTCTTGGATTGCCTTTGCCTTTCAGCCTGGTTTGTAGCTCCTTTGTTCCCTTAAGCATTTTGGCAACTCGTGAGACTCGGCTGTCACTGAATGCCACATCCCAAATGCTCACACATCCCACCCAGCTTTAAATGCAGAGCCTGATGCCATATGGCATGGATTATCCTTTTGGCCAGTTAGGGTCAGCTGTCCTGGCTGTGTCCCCTCCCAACTCCTTGTGCACCTCCAGCCTATTTGATGCAAAACAGCACCATATGAGCTGTTGTGAAGAAAATCAACTCTGCCCCAAACCAAATCATCACAACTTAAAAAAGCTTAAAAATAATTGCTAAAGTATACAGATGTTGCGTTGGTAGTGTTGTGTAATGTTTTCTTCTCTGAGTGTTTTATCACAGTTTCTGAAGGAGCTTTAGAATTCTCTTTGGCCATAACTGGCTTTTTTCAGTTCTTTCTTCCATGTACCCAAAAGAGCATCACATTGGATGGCTGAAACATTAAATCTGCAATGAGATTTGGAGTTAAGGTCTGATTCATACAAAATAATTTGGTTTGGCCAGCCAAATATCTTTTCATCTTGTTGAAATTCATTCCAGGACAGACAGTTCTGCTTTAAATCGAACACTTCAGTTGTTGTCCTGGCCAGCAAAAAGATGTATTATCATGTTTTTTGGTTTTTTGGGTTTTTTTTAATATATTCTTGCCAAGACTTTGAGAAAATCTAAGTGACTTTGGGTACTTAGTTTAAGACATAGGAGTTTTAGAAATAAACAGGCTTTCACTTTGGGAAATTATGCATCTTTTAAAGAAAGTTAGCTCTTGAAATTCTATTTTATTATTTTTGGAATGATGTTTGTTTTGAGAAATAAAACTTGATTTTTCTTTATTTTATTCCTGTTAAGAAAAAATTGTCCTGTAGTCAAAAAAGACTGGTTAGCTATTGCTGCAGAAATAAAATCTCGTGTTATACAACAGTGTTTCTGGAATACATTCAGCAGATTCAAGAATGATTTTTCACACATCCCTGGGAAGCCTACTAGTTTTCATTTAGCTAAGATCCATGAAGAAATTTTCATGTACATGTTGTAACGTTCCCATTCTTCTGAATCCCTCAGTGTCCTGGGGTTGACAACAAACAGAATCTTGCCAGGAGACATTGTTGTTTCTGTGTAGTTCTCTCTTTAACTTGTGGTATCAATGTTGTGTTTTTCAGAGAGCTCTTGCTAAGACTGGAGCAGAATCTATAAGTTTGCTTGAGCTGTGCAGAAATACGAATAGAAAACAAGCAGCTGCAAAGTTCTACAGTTTCCTGGTACTGAAAAAGCAGCAAGCTATAGAGCTGACACAGGAGGAGCCCTACAGTGACATCATTGCCACGCCTGGTCCCAGGTTTCACATTATCTGAGTGGTTCCCTAGAGCAGAGCTGGCGCTCACCGGTGCGTGCGTGTATTGCCCCGTCCGTAGGGCCCACAAGACCATTGCAGAAAATTTAGATTTTATTGTCTGTATAAAGTTCTTGGTTTTCTCTTGGGGTTATTTTGAGGTTTGTATTTTAACTTTACCACTCAAATTTTTAGTGAAACTGCTGGCTGGGTTGGGTGACTTGAGTTCCAGCTGCAGAAACCAGACATCTCAAGCACCCAGATAAAGATTGTTTTAGCAGCTCAGAGCAGATGTGTGCAATATTGGTGCATGTGATGTTGAGTATCAATGAAATGTCTTACAATAATTTGACTAGTTGATTCAGTAGAGATATTTTTAACCTATACAAGTAAATCTGAATGGCCAACCTTTTGTCTGATTAAAAACTTTGCCAAACTCATCTGAAATGTTCGGTCTGCTTCTCATAGTAGTTGTTTTTTCTCCCCTTCTCTAGATCTTTGTGCATACTGTGGGTCTCTTAAAGCTGCCAATATGAAAGGTAGTGCCTGATATGTCAGCTTGCTGTGTCACTGCATTTTTGCAGTCAGATTTTTGTAGCCCTTTATGCTAAGGGGAAACGAGTGTCAGTGGAAAGCACTTCCTCTGTGTGATACATGAAAGGACAGAACATGTGAAGCGTTTTAGACAAAACATTCCTTTTCACTTATCACCTTGTTATGGTCCACTACTGATAATGGCTAATTACTGTTAATAAGGGACAAATGAAAACTAGTAATTTCATTTAACCATTTAAGAAATCATAATGCTTTAGGTTTGTTAGAGCTGTATATAAACTCCAGACTTTTTAAAACAGACTTCTAGATTGTAAATTATCTGATTTTTTTAATTAAGCAAGCATCCGACAGTAAGAATAAGAAAAATTGCTAAATTCAGATACCACCTGTACCAAAAGGGCAACAAACTTTGAATATAGAGTACAGATGGGCACAATTCCACTTAATTGTGTAGTGTATTAATGGCTCTTTGGATATATTTATGGTTTTAGTGTCAATTTTTTCTGATAATGTACACTCCCATGTTCAAAATGTTTTATCAGTTTTGCAAAAGAAGTCCGGTCTGATTTTATTTCTAAAGAATGAAGCTTTACTGTTAGACCAGGTAGCACCAGAAATTATGTGAATATGTTGATTATGGAGACCTGTCTTAACTTTTTTTAGGGCAAAATTATTCACACTGAAGGTTCTGGTTTTAATGTTGGCACTTTTGTGAAATAATTTTGGGACTCTTAAATTTCCATGTATACTCAACTGTAAAGTTATGTGAATGTTTAAAAAACTCTGAGACTACATGATGACCATGTTTTACTAATCCTTGAAAAAGTTAATTGTATAAAGTTACTGCAGCTTTATTTTCAACATGATGTGCCTGTAAAACCATAATTTTCTCCTTTGTAAAAAGAGACATTGTAGATAACTTGAATGTTTAATTATAGAAAAGGTCATTAGTTTCTTGTTACACATTTTTAGTCTGTTTTTGTTGCTTTTCAAAGTTAATATTCTTGAAAATAGTTGATGCTGTTATGTATAACTTTTCTAATAAAAGTTGTGTTATAAGCTGTTATGTATTAGCTCTGTATCTTGTTTGAACACCTCCCATTTATGTAGGAGAGACTGAGCACTAAGAAATTGGTTATTTTTGTATTAGGTATGGAAAGATTTAGCTCTTTAAAGATTAAACTTGAATATGTAACTAGAATTCTTGCCATTAGGAAGGAAGTGTTACTCTACTGGCTGTGCTTTTGTTCAAGGATTCTATGCTAGGAATGTGCATGTGGAAAATTATGGGAGACTGTCTATAAAATGTGATTCATCTGCATGCCTGTCCCTTCTGAATGCCAGAACATCTCCAGCTTGGATTTTTTTAGCTCTGCTGTTCCCTTGCTTCTGACATTGCCTCTGCATGTGTGTCAGTGCCTCTGAAGTTACATGCTCCTCCTTGGATCCAGGCCTGTGGCTGCAGCACATGGAGTCAGCTGGTTACCTCTAGAGTTTATGTATATAGGGGCAGTGAATGCTGACTGACACAGGCTGAGTGAGCTGGCTCAGTCTGGGCTCCACACACAAGGGACTGTCCTGCTGTTGAGTGACCTGTGGAAGCAGCCAGGCCCATCCTGTGTGTGCTGTGATTCCTGTGGGATGCAGGCTGGCCTGTGCTGAGCCAGCCCAAGTGTGTGTGTGCAGGTGCAGCACTGGAAAAGTGGCTTTCATTACTTTGGTTCAATCTCTGTGACTAGGATGAAAGCTCTTCTGGTTTTCCTTATATCAGTAGATTATATCAATAATCTAGTACAGTTTTATCACCAGTTTGGCTCTTAGTTACACCACTGTGATCAACACTCATGATAAATTAATTCTGCTCAAATATTTGCCTGGTGACACTAATCTGGGAGACTGACTGCAAGCTTTGCTTTATCATGTACAGGATTTGTTACTAGTTCTGACCATGGCTACAAGTAGTACCAACAGGCTTGCATTTCTTGGAAAGGAGGCTTTGTGGTAATGCACTGATCAGCTGTTGAATGAGGAGTGGTGATAGAGCATTGGTGTTGATGATGAGATGGAGAGGGGCTCTCTGTTGCACAGCGTTCATTGTTTTCCCTATGACTGCTGCTGGTTTTTTTAAGTGCTTCAATATCTTGGTAAAGAAGTACAGCATCTGCATTTTGTTATAGTTCCTCAAACAAATGTTGAAATGGTTTTAAAGAAATTACCCATAAGCATTCACTTAGTGTTTACTAGATAGGAAGACGTTTTTGTCGCAGCTCAGTAACATCTCTTTTCAGAAAGCTGTCTTGGGAGGGATTTAGATTTGATGGAGAGCATTCCTGTGGAATGTGTTCTTCACTGCTTTCCTGTCAGGCTGGACTGGCTCTAGTGCCTTTGGCTCTGGTGCTGCACTGCAGCAGTGAGGGGAAGGAACTGCTGTGAATGCTTCTCTCTGCTCCATCTTCCCACTGGTGGCAGTTTTGTTCTGTCTGCAAAGCTTAACTGCTCACAGTGGGGGTACTATGCATGCCCTACTTTCCAAATTACTCCTCCTTGGTGTGTACAAAAGAGAACAGTTCAGGATCCTAAGGAAGTATCTCTTCAACACGATGGAGTCATTGAATGAATTCCTGCCCTATGTGTGTGATCACCTTGAAGCCACACTGCTGTTTCATTCCATCTGGGGTGGAGGGGAAGAAGGCAGGTGATGTTACCTACTGCTGGAGGTTAAACAGTGCTCTGTTTCTGGGAAGAGTATGAGTAGAGGATTCTTCCTAATTCACAAGATATGATTTAAACCAGCTTATTAAGCAATGAACTAGCAGCTGTTGTGTGCAATTTTGCTTCAGGGACTTTGTTGGAGGGTCAGGTACATGGTGCTGAGGATGTTGATCTGTGCCCATCTTCTGTGGGCACAAAATTGCCTTTTCTGCTTGGGTCTTTCCAGCTGACATCCTACACTGGGCAAATCAAGGAAGTCAAATTTCCAAGGGTTTTTTTTCACTCCCTGTTGTTCCACTGCTACATCCGAGTCTGTGTCATGGTACTTAATATTACTTTTTTGGGGGTAGTGGGGTTAAGGTAAATTTTTTCTGTTTCTAAACCTCTTAAGGTTTGTACATCTTTCCTCAATTGGTTGTGTTTATCTTTGTGCTTTTTCAGACTTTTTTCTGTTTCACCTCGAAGAAGTGGCTGGAGTGAATATACTGTGAATTTCTGCAACATGAACATATAGGAAAGCTGAATTACCCAACACACAAGGAAAAAAGGACAGTTCTCTGCATTTCTAGCTGACCTCTTAAGTTCTAGTAAAGCTATGGGAGAGACAAGAACAGGAGGGAAGATTTTCTCTAGTTCTTAGGACCTGTTTTTATATTTGTTTTAGCTTAAACCATCTTCATGCAGAATAAAAAAAAAATCCAAAATATCAGGTAGGAGAAAATATACATATTAGCCAAACACAAATTTTAGTGTTCTCTTATGAGTAGAATAAGGTGCCAAAAGCTTTCTGGGAGAACACACCCTCCCAATTTCTTTTGGCCCTAGATATTCCCCAGCAGCCAGGAAAGATGCAAGAGGTAGTTTGGTTGTCATAAGCTGGGTCTCTACATGTTCTACTTTCCCCAGCCCCCCTGCTTTTCTTGTTTGCCTAATTTTTGTTTTCAATAAAAACATTAAAGATCATAACATAGCCTGAAACTAACGCTAAATAATTGAGGTTGTGTGGTTGACCTTTAATCATGGATGTTTACAAATGTTTGACACTGATCAAGAATACATGTGATGAGAAACAGAGAGTTGCTCATGACACTTGGCATCATTCTAGAGCAGATGGGGGTTTAAAGCCAGTGGTGTTCTCCATGCAGGGCCTCCTCTCTAAATTAAATTGTCCTGCTACATTCTTGAAACACTTTCTCCTTCCCTGCCTTGCAGTGCCCAGGTAGTGCTGGCAATTATGTGTACAATTTAGTTTTCTAGGTTTGGGGATACTGGAAACTGATTTAGGGTAAAACCCACCAAAAGAAACAGGTTTTTTTTTTTCCCCAGCTGGATCAATTTCTACATCCTGTGCACTGGGCAGCCACACAGAAACTTGTGCCAGCAAAACACAAGAAGCACCAGGCAGGAGAATAGAGAAGGAAGGAGTAAGGATTTATTTTTCGTATGGTTGTGCCAACTTTGCATGTGTGTTAAATCAGTTTAAGAAAACTACTCACAAAGTTGCAGTTTGAATTCAGGAGTCCCAGCCCTGGCTAAAACTGTGTACTGGCCTGTTCATCATCAACTTGCACACTACTTATTAATATTCTGTTTTTTCAGGGCAGATGTTGGAAGTTCTCCCTGAAATCAGGTATTTCTATGACGGAACCCAAGCCCAGCCTCTGCCAGCAGATGTGTCTGCGCTAATTTTCTGTTCATTTTGTGAAAGTTAATATATCCAGTCCTCACGTTACTGGAGAGGAAGCCAGGATCGCAGTCAATTCACCGGCAGCATGTACCACACATCGCACTGCACTGCGCACTCTGAGGGATCAGATTACCATTAAACGTTCCACTGCTGAGCATTTTTGCAGAAAAGTTCAGCTAAATTTGTCTTTGTACAAATTAAGCTGCTCCTCATATTTCTTGACTATGGGACTAATCTCCAAAACAAAAGAAATGCTGATGTTTAAGGAATAAGAAACCACAGTCAATGTTATAAGAAAAAATAGAAGGAGAAGCAGCTTAGCATTTGGATTTCAAAGCCAAATTTGATGCTTAGGAATGTTTCTCTGGTCAAGTAACTAATGAGAGACCCTGAAAATAAACTAATGGTACCATTTTGCATTTTGTAATTACACGAATGCAAACTTGTACCTAGTCCTGCTGATGCTGAGGGGGGCAGCAATGAGCTGGAAAAGACACACAAAGCTTTGTTATGGTGGCAGCTCCTTAGCAACATAAGCTGCAGGCTTGATCATGTCTTGAGACTGAAATAAGTACGGGAGACACCAGTGCTTCCAGTGCTAAGTTTCATCTCCACACCTGCCAGGAGCAGTTCCAGTTCATTAACTGTGGCAGGCTGCTCCCTGGGGTGTGAGTTGGGGCTGGGACCTCTGGGATCTCTTGCCTTCACCACTGAACCTATGGAATTATATGGAGGCTGTCTGATAAAAAAAGTTTAAAAACCAAGCCCAAAAAGAGCAGACCCACCACATGCAAGAGGAATCTATAAGGAATATTTAAATCATCCTCATGTCAGTAACAAAGCCACCATCATTCGCATCTCTCTTGTGCTATTCCCTTGGCAGGGTGATGTGACCATCGGAGTGTTGCAGGTGTTGGGCAGGTTCTGCTGATCACCAATGACCTGCTTTTGGTGAGGCACAGCTGAGCAAGCAGCTCAGCCCCCAGTGCACACAGCTGTGCAGGAAAACTTTACTTGTACCTCTGACAGGATTGCTCAGAGCTGTTCCCTGGAGCCCTGAGCCCTGTTCCCCCTGATGCATATTACTCTCAACAGACAGAGCTGGGGAGGAGGAGGATGAGCCTTCCACAGAGAAAAATGTTAAGTCCAGCAAGAGGGGAGCATATATAGCCTTACATTAAATTATATTGCAATTATGGCACTTTATTCTTATGACTTAGTACTGCCATTTCTGTTAGGAAAGGATCCTTCTGGCTCAGTGTGATGTACAGATCATTCATGCCCTGAGGGAAATACAACAGGTACCAAACCCAGCCAGATGTGCTGGGCATATATATAATGGATGAATAGGGCTCTGAATCCCTAAGGCTGGACTAAAAGTGAGAGAACTGTAGAGTTTTCCTTGCAAACAAGGTGGAGACATAAGGTCTGCCAGCTGTGGAGGTGGATTCAGCAGGATGAGAGACAGGGCCTGCAGTTTGGCTGCTGGGACAAGGATATGAGAAAGTTTCCCATCTGCTCAATAGATCACGAGTTCAAATATGGACATGCTGTCTCTGTGGTCTTTCTTCAAAACCCCTCTCTGCTTCTATCATCCTGAGGCCCAGTTTTTCAGCAGTAACAAAGTTTTCTGCCTAATTTGAGGGCCAAGATACATCTAATTGAAGGACAGAAAGGGTAATTAAACATTGGAATAGGCTGCCCAGGGAAGTGATGAGTCACCATCCCTGGAGGTATTTAAGAAAAGACTGAATGTGGCACTTTGTGCCATGGTCTAGTTTGCATGGTGGTGTTTGATCATAGGTTGGACTCAATGACCTCAGAGGTCTTTTCCAACCTAACTGATCCTGTGATTTTGTGATGACATTTCTGGAACCAAGGTATACTGCAAAGCAAAGCACACCCTTACCTCACATGCAAAATAAGGTATCATCACTGGAAAACCACAACCAAAACATGCTTACCATACTGGAAGGAAAGGTGAGACTACTCTTTCTAGACTTTCATGGTTACACGCTCTTATCTCCTCAGTGTGCTACTTCTAGTTTTGTATCAATGTGTGTGGGTTTAGTTAAAAACTAAACAGTAATTTTTGAACTTGACATTTTCTTCCCTATGGTAAGGGAAGCTAAGCAGCAAAATGCCTGAGTAAATGGCAAATTTGTGATCTGTGAAGAAAATGGGACATGGAATGGGTGGTTGTGCCTGGTTGAGGCAGGCAGCACTGTATGAGAAGGGTACCACAGCTGCTGGATTGTGGTAGCGTTGTGACTGGATGAAACACACCATTCCTGGCTACACAGCTCAGAGCCTTGGCCTGAGTGCTCTTCTGCCCAAAGGGAAGATGGATGCTGTTATGCAGTGGCCCCAAGTCTGGTAGTCAGATGTGAGCTGCCAAGAGCTCCCTGCAGCCTTGGACTCGGGGTCTGCCAGCTCCACAGAAGCAGACTGTGCAAGGACACAGGAGTAAACACTCCTCCATGAACAGCACTTGGCAAGCCACCTGGACTACGAAGTTCCACTCTCCTCCTTCCCCTCCAGCAGAGGAATTTCCCAGCTTGTCCTACTAGAAAGCCCAATTGTGCCTACCCAGGGTGAAGCCCCTGTGAAGATGACTGAGCTGTGTGCCTGACATTCCTCTCCTACATCCCATCATCTCAAGCACATCACAGCTGCAGAGGAAAGCCACTACTCTGTTCCTCATCACAGCACAACCTGCCAGTGGCAGAGGTGAGGAGCAGGGTGGAGAGATCATCTCTCACCAGGAGCCTCACAGTTAGGACAGAGTCCTTGCACCAAAGTCATCGATGCACAATCAGATCTTCATCACTTGGAAAAGGCTTAGACTAGAGTACCAGGACAAGGTACTTCTAAGCAAAAATCAAGCTGGTTTTACCTGAATGTTACACAGATGTGAGTAATGAATGCTCATACATTATTCTTTTCCACCTACTCCAATGGAGAATTATCAAGGTGACACCAAGTTTTAAATCCATCAACATAACTTAAAATGCTACAGTAAACTCGGGTCTGACATTTAAAGAAAAAAATAGTGTTTGAAGGTCATTGAACAAACCTACTAAAAAACCATATATAATTTGAAAGCTTTAGCTTCCAATTAATGTTTTTTCAAAAGAATTCTGTTCCAAACAAAGGATAGAGAAATCCAGTTTAACCAAAAGGTATGAATAGCAAACAAGCACGATATATTTGATTGCAGAATGTATAATTTGATAAATCATCACCATAATGTAGTCTGTGCATGTTTAAAACATATCCTCCTATAACCAGGTCACAGATTCCCATTAAACGTAGTAGAAGCAGCTAGCATTTAAAATAGTCCCCTAAAAACTATTTTCTTCATAATTTTTTTCCTTCAATCAGCTAAATTAGAGCTTTTTCAGGTTTAGGGTTTAGAAGCTCAGTTGTCTGGTAGGTATGAGTTCTTGATGAAAGCCATGTAACAGTGGGACAAAAAGTCAAAAAAATATTGCAAGCAGTTAATTTCCTAGTGCCTGAAGGATGTGTGTGAAGTCAAATCTTTTGTTGTGACTCCCTTCTGGGAGGGGAAGGATAGTTGTCTTCATGACATTTCTGCAAGGATATTTTAATTTTAGAAGATCTCACTGTAAAAAGAAGGACCAAGAAGCTGAGGAACCCAGGGAAGGCTCTTAAATTCTTGAAATATTTAAAGTACTATGAGGTGGAAACAGAAAAATATCATCAGCTCCTTGCTAACAACCTAAATATCTCCCTGCTTCACCACTGAGGACTGAGCTAACCTATTCCCTCCATGTCTGTATTGGTCCCAAAAAGCCAGAAACTTTTCTCAGAAAAAGTCTTTCCCAGAAATCACATTCCTGAATATCCTTTTCGTGAGTTTGCAACTGCAGTCATTTGGCTTTCAGTTATTTTTCTCCAGCACTGGCAATTTGTTGTTTCTCTCAAATGTTCATCTGGCTCTGTTTTGCTTAATCATAGTGTCTCCCAAAGGTCTGCTCTAATGAGTTTCTGCATTCGTACCATATGCTTTCTTTGCCATGGAGAGGTTTTGTTGTATACAAAACAGATTTTGAGTCTCTTTCTATTCCCTTTCTCTTCTGTTCTCATATCTGAAAGGTCTTCTAGGCAAAAGAGTTTTCTCAAGTCTCTTTACCCAGCTAGTTAGACCACATCTAAACAATGCTCCCATTTAATTACTTTGAAAGTAATTGTCCAGTTGCTTGATTCGGATTTAGGTTAACTAGTTTTTTGGAGTCCTCATTTGAAATCCCAGAGGCCAAGGCCATCCACACACTAAGAATGTGGTGGCAACTCCCAGTGACAGGAGACACCAAATTCCTAATGAAGGAGCTGTGCTTCTAAGGGTGGTAGAATTATATAAAAGGAATAAATTCTTTACTGTGAGGCTGCTGAGACAGGTTGCCTAGAGAAGTTGTGGAGACCCCATCCTTGGAAACATTCACGGCCAAATGGGACAAGGCATTGAGCTGAAAGTGTCCCTGCCCATGGCAGGGGTGTTGGAATGAGATGATCTTTAAGGTCCCTTCCAATATAAACCATTCTATAAGTCTGATTCTGTGATTACCACCATTTCTGGCAATTTTTCTCTCTCCATGCCCACAAATTCCCATTCCAAGTCACTTCTGCCACAGATCTGTTATTCACAGGACTGCTTATCTTAGAGAAGAATCCCAATTCCAGTTCCAGTAGCACAAAAGAATTATTTCCTGCATTTTTCCTACATAAAACACTGTCTCTAGTTTTCTCTTTTAGATTCAATGGAAGCAGTGTTCAAGTGACATTCCAGTTTTTCTGACTGTCCATCAAGGTGAAAGCCTCCATGAGAGTCCTTTCCACAGCCTGTTCTCTGATACAAAACGCAATCTGTTGTCCGGGAACGTGGGGATGCATGGAAGAACCTGGTGCTTTTAGTCTTAGGAGGAGCAGGGAGGAAAACATCTAGTTCCAATACAGCTGTGTCAGGAAGCCTTCTGGGAAGGAGCCATTCGTGTACTGGCCATGTGTGAAGTGCAGGAAGATGCTGACTGACCTGCAGGATGGAGGCAAGGACAGTGGCACTGATGTGCACTGGAGCTGGGACAATTGTTTAGAGGAGTTCATATTGGTGAGCATTGGGAACATTAGTCAGAACAGATTTGTTTAGAATAACCTTGGGGAGAAGTAACAGTTTTCCTATAGTGAAGGACTTTATTATTCATGGTACTACATTAAAAACAGCAACACTCCCTGATATTCCTCAGAAGGACACTATTTACCTTTTGGAAGCTGTCATTTCTCAGCCTGTTTGTTACTGGAGGCTCATGCAGGTGTGATGCACTTTGTCACCATCCCAGAGCAGCATCCAGGACAGTCAACTCCCTCAGCAGTGGTGCCAACTACAGCCCAGCTCACAGTTGTGCTGGACTTACCTTTGCATTGTTCATGGCACTGAAAAGGATATCTCAGACCCTCTTGGTGATGAGAATCCTGTCCAAGGAGGAGACTCACCACAACTGAAGTTCACTGGGGATGTCCTGCCCTCTGCTTTGCAAGTCCCCTGGCAAGTAAGCAGAGCATTAACACTAGAGGATGGTGTTCTTCTCTGAGACATTACCTAACTATCAGCCAATGGTACCAAATCTTACCTGCTTATCTAGACACTGCCACAAGAGCAGAAGACAAAATTGTGCTTATGTCTTCAAGATCAGTTCCAGTTTGTCTCCTGAAGTTACTGTGGCTACAACATTTTACAGTATTTGAGATTTTTTGCCAGGGTGTTTGTCATACATATTTTTTTTCAGTCAGAAAGGATTTTCAAATTATCTAGTTTCATCTTCTTTTCGATGGTTATACAGACGCTTCCCAGTGTTCAGGCTACTTTAATGCAAACATTGGGCTCACCTGTAGGATGTCCCCTGGTAAACTTGACTATTAGTTATACAAGCTCAGATTTTCATAAGCTGGCAAGACCTCTTGGAACACTCCAAAATATGTTGCACTAATGTATGGGAAGAGGCTTAATCTACTTTTATATCCATTTTCAATAAACCACAATTTTCTGCAAAAGATCTGCCTAAAACCCTTGTCTCCCAACTTGAAATATGTTTCTGAAAGCAATAACATTTTCCATTACACCAGCAGAGTAGATATTAACTTTTATTTCTCTGAGTATCAGAACTTCCCATCCCTAAAGGGATGGCTTCTGTGTATCACTGCAGACTTGATAAATGATGTGCAATGAATCGAATTGATGTCCCACCTTCAATGCAGGGTTATTATAAAACAGACGAAGCTACAGTAAGTGGAGTCAGAAAAAAATCTCCTTCTGTTCTTAGCATACTTGGAGATTTCTGGCAAAAATTAGGACAAGGTGTTACTTCTGTATGTGCCCTTAAGTGTAAGGGCAGCTTGCTACACGCTTCACTCATTTAGACAAAACATCCCTGTGATGGATGACCCAACTATATAAAAATAACAGCCTGGTGATAAATTTAATGTTCGGCTTTGACCTCCTGCCTTTCTAATACTTATGTGCTGCCGTTTTGCTTTAGCTGGCAGAGGAGGAGGGAGTCAAAGCAGGGACCTCCTCATCTGACCCACCACCCACATCATGACCACTACTGCAGAAAGGAGCACAGATGAGGATTTCTTTCCCCAGGAAAACCAACCTACCAAGAACTACAAATTCCAAATTATAATTAAACCCCCAGTACAGAGAAGGAAGACCATCCCTTGATTTTTTGCATGTTGACTAAGATAGTAAAAAACAGTGGTGGCTCTCAGGGTTTAGAAAGGACAGAACAAATTGCCTGTTGCAGTCAGAAGCCACTTGCTCTGAAGAGACAGGCACAAGATCGGCTGCTGGGTGAATATCATGGTTCAGCACTGATCATTAGTTTGTTATTTTATTTTCCTGTTTTGTTGTCCTATTGTAGCTGCTGTCTTTCTATTGTCTCCATGTCCAGTTGAAATCTTCATGGTCACCCTCCTCTCAAGGTGATTGGTGTGGTGCAGGCAGGTGAGTTGGGCAAGTGCTGTAACAGAAGCCTGTCCTCTAACCCTGCACCTCAGATTTCTTCTAGTCAGGCTGTCCTGCTCAACAGGTACACCGAAAAACTCCAGTGAGAAATGGATCTGGCTGCTGTGAAAGAGCTGGAGATTGGATGAGATGTTTGTTCATTCTTTAAAATAACCTTAGACAAATTGCAGCTTCCTTGGACTTTACTTCCATCCAGGTACACAGGTAAGGTAGGTAAGGTGGGAGTCTCTTATGCCTCTCTGATGATTCTCCTCACACTTTATCAGAAGCAAAACAAAAATGCTCTTGATGCTGAAATAAATTACCCTGATGTACAGATGCCTGTGTAGTGGTCAGTCTGATGTCCAGACACATTCCTGGAAGAAGACCCTCATATTCCTGACATATTTTGTCCAACCCAAACCTGCAGGCATCCAGCCCTGGTGCTTGTTGAAAGGTGGGTACCAAACCAAACAGACGCTTGGTTTGGTCTCCTGCTCTTAAACCCCCACTGCTTTCTTGAAACCATTGTGTCCAGCTCTTCCAGCCAAGTTCCAATCTGCACAGCGGACTCTGCTTTCCAGCAGCAAGCCAGGGCTAGCACAGCATTCATGTTTGACGGAAATGGCAGTTTCATTACTTCTAAAATTATTTGCTCAATGTGAAATGGGAGTGCTTGGCACAGAAAAATGCATAGCAGATACTACAGATAAAGCCAAAGGGTTTGAGGATATCTCATGCCTGCTAAAAGGCACAGCCAGAAAAAGACCCACCCATTTCCCTCTAAAATGTTTCTGTGCAGGTAACATGCACAGAATGATATGCAGCCTGAATTCTGATAGTAGATGAAAATGTTATAAAATCCATTTTCAGGTCACATCTAGCAGGCAGACAGGCTGTCATCAGCTCTGATTCTGCCATTTCATTTTCACTTGCTCTCATTCATGTGGAAAGATCCTGGAGCACCCTGGGCTGTGATCTGCTCAGTTCTATTTTTGGCTGTCTCCTTTCTGAAGGAAGGTGATTTCTCACATGTGGTGTTTTCCAATTATCACTTGTTGAGACATACCCCCTGGTTATATTACAAAGAAAATCAGGTGGCAAGTACATATTTACAAGTCTTTGTGCTAGGGCACAGGAATACTTTATTGATCTGAGCTTTGAACTGAAGCTCTGGGTACTCTTGAGAATCATGTTTCTTCTGAGTGAGTTGATCCAGCCTCTTACTCTTCTGTGAGAGATAGAGAAAATTAAGTATCATCTAATTTACTTGTGTATATATGTGAATAGGCCGTTGGTAGTCAATTGTACAATATTTAAAATATGCAAGTGTCTCCTACAATATCCTGTATTGAATGTGATATTAAACAGGCTTTTTTCCCCAGTTACTGTTCACCCACTGCCCACCAAGCTGTGACTCAGCTCCTTCTTTTGTTTCAAAAGCTTAATATTTTTGGTCTAAAGTATTACTTTGTAAAGTACTTTATCAGGAAAAGCATGGATTTGTGGAGGGATGAGAGGGTGAGCAAGCACCTTGCTGTGGCCTTTCTGTTTTCTCTGTCCCACTGTCAAGATACACAGGATTACCTTGGAGCTCTCTCAGCAGCATAAGTTTGAAAACTGAAGAAAGCATTATAATGATGATAAAGGAAATATTTCCATTAGTAGGGGTGTATTTTGCATCAAAAATTAGCTTAATTATTGACAACATTACAGTAACACATGAAAGACAGGAAAACAAAACTCAGCAAGGAGGCTGGGATTGCACAAGAATTTGGGAGGGGACAAAGGTGGGACAGCTGACCCCAACTGACCAAAGCAATATTCTGTAACATACGGTGTCACTGTCAGTGTATGAAGCTGGGGGAAAAAGAAGCAAGGAGGGAACATTCAGAGGGGTGGCATTTGTCAAGTCACTGTTATGTGGGATGGAGCCCTGCTTTCCTGGGAATATCTGAACAGCCACCTGCCCATGGGAAGGCTTGAATCAATTCCTTGTTTTGCTTTGCTCATGTGCACGGTTTTGCTTTACCTATCAAACGGTCTTGGTCTCAATCCACACAAGATTTCTCACTTTAACACTTCCTGTTCTTTCCACCATCCCACCGGGGGGGTTGATTGAGTGGCTCTGTGGGGCTGAGTTGCCAGCATGGGGTTAAACCATGACACTTCCCCATCATCCACCGAACCAGCAGTCCTGGGGCAGGTCTCAGAGGTTCCCCAGTGCATCTCAGCTGTGACAACAGCACCAGCAGGACCTTGCTTAGAGCAGCCTTGTCAACAGTTGAGGGTCCCTTCTGTGTGAATGTGCAGATCAGCAAAACCTCCAGTCACCGGTTTTCCTCCATTCCACAAGCTCCCAGAAGTGGCAAAAGTCCCAGTGAGAGCCGAGAAGAGAGGATCTGCTTTGTTGATGCTGTGGATGTTTCATGGCTAATAACCTTTGACTGTTTTTGGCAGCCACCTTTTCCTTTGCACCACAGTGGTCAGCAGTTGTCTATTCTTGTTGAAACTGGAACAAATTTAACATATTTCTGCAGCTGCTGTTACTTCGATGAACAATTTATCCCAGGATCTTTTCACCATCAGTTTCCCTCTTCCAGCTGTTTGCTCACATCTCTTGGAATGATTTCATTAGATCAGCTTCAAGCTCATACTAGTCAATACCCCAGTTTCTTTTACAGGTCATTGAGATGCGGTTCATTTTCTTGCTTGTAGCTTTGGAGACTGAAATTGAGATGCATCAACATTCCCTTAATTTCTGATTCTTTTCTACCAATCTTTTCATTTAGAGACATCCTACTTTTTCAAGGCCAATAATAGACCCTTTATCCCCCTTCTTTTTATGCATTTTTTCATTCAGAAAATCACATTGGAGAACCAATCATCTACAAGTGCAAATATGCAGCCCATGGTTAGTTGTTTTGGCTCTGGTTCAAATAAAAAAGAGTACCAGATGTAAATATGATACCTGTAGGGCCTGGGAAACCAAAAGAGAAAACCAGAGTTTTTCTGAGAGTGCACACAGTAAGTGTAGGAGCTTCCTCTCTAAGATATGAAGTCTGGACTGTGCAGCCTTACTTTGTACTGGGGCAGCAGTCTTGGAGATTTCTGTGAGCAACAGTGTGCTGAAAAAGAAAAAAAGGTACGATCATGCTACAAAAAACATGGGCAACAAATTGCAAAGTTCAATAACAGCATCAGATAGATGGGATGGAAAATGCCCTAAGAATATATGATTACTCTCTGCAGAGACTTGCAGTTGAAATCTCAAGAAACTAAGTGGACTATTTCCTTATCAAATGTGACAGAGAGCAGAGCAGACTGTACAAATAAGCCATTATTTAAAGTCACCCTACTGAGTAGTCTGACACCTGGAAATTCATCTACCAGTGAGATACCATGCCTAAGTCATATTTCTGAACCTTTTCTACCTGCCAGTCATTAAGTTAGAAATTGTTATGAGATTGAATAGTATGTTACTGGAAAAATAAATGGTATGAGGAAAAAAAGGTCATTTCCCCCTACTCAGCTTTGTTTTCCATGCTGCCTTCTGTGCTTTTCCTGCTTTCTATGTATAGGATGGATTCATCCTAATCTGAAGGAAGAGTCCAGTGGACATTTCTATTTGTGCATTTCTGATCCATAGAATCACAGATTCATCTAGCTTGGAAAAAACCTTTGAGACCTCATCAAGTTCAACCTATGCCCAAACATCATCTTGTCAACTAGACCACGGCACTGAGCACCACATCCAGTCTTTTCTTATACAACTTCCAGGGATGGTGACTCCACCACCTCCCTAGGCAGCCCGTTCCAATTCCCAATCACCCCTCCTGTGAAGAACTTCTTCCTAATGTCCAACCTAAACCTTCTCTGATGCAGCCTGTGTCCTCTGTCCTATCGCTAGTTGCCTGGAGCTGCCTGACAGAATAAACCAGTGCGATGGATTTTATTGAAATGGGTTTTATTGAAAAGAATAAGCAAGGGAGTTCATTTTTAAGGCAGCAAGGGTAAATCTGCTACAATTTTGCAAAGTTAATTAAAAACTGAACAATCTCATGATTGCATCAGTGTTCCTATTAAGACTAAATCAATAAACCAATGGGTTCGAATCACGGAATCGGTAAATTAATGCAGTGAGTAATCAAACTGGAGGTTGGAAGTGAAAGGAATTACTTTATGTTAGTCCTGTTTTCAGCCCTCGTGAGAAAAAGGAGCAGAATTCAAGTTAAAGGCAGCTTCCTTTCCATCTCTGGTTGCAGGCTGTAGTCTAACCAACTCATGAAACTATTTAGTCAGTGAAGAATCATTTTGGTTTCAGGGCCATGCCAAGGAGACACTGCAATCCCATCCTGTTTCACTTTGAGGAAATCCGATTTAGAGGGTTCTCAAAGGTCCCTCTAAGACAGCCTCTTCATGCTGAGCTGCTGCCAGTGGTTTTGTGTTAACTGCTCTCTCCGAGTACCACAAAAGCTATAAACTTCCCAAAGATGAAAAAAGACTCCTTCCATGAGTTGCAAAATAAATGTTACTAAGAGTACACACTGCCCCCAGGCTATCTGCTCTTTCCCCTCCCCAAGCACTTATTCCCATCAGCAAATTGTCAGGTACTGCTCTCATGACCCATCTGCCTTGTGGAAAGGCTATTCCAGCACAGAGCTAAACATGTCCTGTAGCAATTACTCCAGCTGAGTGGCCTTGAAAGTGGAAAAATTACCTGTGATTAAAGACACTTTTCCTTGATTATATCCATGACTCTGAATTTGCTATTCCAGTACAAAATGTCCATCTAGTTATTTGTGGTGCATAGAAAGGCATTCACATGGATGTCACAGAACATCCTCCCTCCAGACCTGGACTAAGTGCCCCTACACAGACCTGCTGTCCCTGCCCTCTGTGCCCACTGATTAGCCAAATATGTGGCAAAACTTCAGAACAATTTGACATAAGGACTTTGCTTTATTGCTTGTTTTATTTAAAGCCCCTTTAAAACTCAAGCTGTCTTATTTCTCAGAAGAGAGACCTAAGCCTTCTTGCCGTGTCTGTGATTTGCTGCCCTGTCTTTATCCAGGCAATTTCAGGAGGCTATACTCTGTAAAACTAGATGCCATGCTATTTTCCAAACATTTCATGCACTTGTCAATACAGAGTAATGCAATGAAAACAGTGAACTTTTACCTGTGGAGATTTAATTCAGGCTTCACTGGTAAAATCTGCAGAGACACACTTTTAAAGATACTTCCTGGCAGTGTGCAGGATTTTTAGCACTATCTTTACCTCTGATTTGTAAGCTTTCGAGTTTCTAGCTCTCACTCAGATGAGTTCCTTCAGAAATCAAGTGTAATACCAAATTACACCTGATGGGTGCTTTGAGAAAATGTAAAATTGTCCTATTTGTTTACCCATGTTTCAAACTCCTCTGTTACTCAAGCACGCTACTGTGCAAAGTGTCCCTGTAGGTATCTTTTGCTATGTTTGTCCTTTTTGGTGTATTGCTTCAGTTAGGAGGGTGACTGTCAGATAACACACTCTTTAAGAATGGATTAGGATATTATGATCAACACAAGATAAGGAAACCAAAATGCTGTAATTCTTACCCCTCACATGTAAAATGAAAAAGATACTTCTGCTTTTGCTTTCTTGTGTATAACACAGGGTCAGGAAAGGTTTGCCTCCCATGTCCATCAGCACAGGCTATTACAGGATGGAGGGTCAAACCCTGGTCAGGGTGGCTCTCCCTCGCTGTGCTACTATCAATATTGTTCCTGTCCAAGTGCAGTGAAGTCCTCTAGGGTCATTGGACCACACCGAACAGTCAGTACAACCAAATTATTTCCTCCAGCTGAAATCACTGTTATGGTCTGAGGACTGGGGGTTCAGCCAGCTGGGCACAAACTCATCACATCTGGCAGGGCAGCCGGGGCTGCACCACCACTGAGGAACTCCAGAGGGCTGGGTAGGTCACGGTATTATTGTCATAGGCTTCTGTGGGAGAAGGGAAAAATACACAGGCAGGTTAGTGCACTTCACTGGATTTGACATATTTTTAATGAATTGGAAAAATGCATGGTAAATTCATTAAGACTTTTCTGTGGGGGTCAAATCCCTAGCTGGGATTTGAAGGACTTGAGACAAGATGTAGAAGTTATCCCCTTGGATGAAGCCCAGAGAACATACTGGAAAGATAAATACATGCTTCTCTCCTCATCTTTTCTTTCTCTGTAAAACGTTTAGGCTTAGATCTTCCCTGGAGATAAATTGGCACAGTTTCAGTGGTTGCAGCAGAGCTGCAATAATTTACAAAGGGCCTGTGCATTTTAAATCTCGGAAGTTATGGCAGAGAGGGAAAATCGCAAACCGCGGTCACTCCTGAAGGACCACGTCCCCTCCAGCCCCGGTCCCCTCGGCTGCTCTCCCTGAGCCCACTCCGAACCGGGCTCGGCGGAGGTTCTCCCTCATCCCAGCACCCAGTGCGAGCAGGGCACAAGAAGTGCGTGTGGAGCAGAGCTGCGGTTTAGTGCCCGTCCCGGGCCACCCAGGCCAAGCCGTCCCCGCTGTCTGCGGAGCGGGGCCCCGGGCCCCCAGCCTGGCCCTGAGCCGCCCCGGGGAGCTCGGGCTGCCCCGCTCCCCTTCCCCAGCACAGCGGAGCGGGGCCCGCCCGCGGCCTCCCCGCATCCTGCGCAGACCTCCGGCTTCCCAGTTAGCGTCCTTCAGAAGTAATTAATGCAGAGGGCCGTATGCTGATTCCGCAGAGCCCATTAATCACTTTTGCTGAGGCACGGGGACTGTTTGTACAGAGTTTGCAGAGATTATCGCCCTGGCTCCGGGATTTGTCACGCTGCATTACAAATGGTGCTTTAGTGAGCTCCTGGGGTCCCGGGGGGTATAACCTGTCTGAGGCAAAGGCAAATATTGTCAAGCAGCAGAGGTTTCCCAAGAAGGGGCTTATCTGTTCCAGATTGCTTGATCATATAAATAGGACTTCAATATGAGATACATATGCAATTAATTCCTCAAGGGTTACATTTGATAATGGCACAGAAATTAATCTTCAGTCACAGAAATAACACTAGCTGTTTCAGAGAATTCAAGTAAAAGCCTGTAGAGATATCCACTATCAACAATATTGCTTTATTTTCCCTTTTGATAGAATATTGTTATTATTATTATTGTAACCTGCTGAGATTTCTGTTTTGAACATGTTCTAACAGGGATTAATTCATTAGTAACCAAAGGGAAGGACACAGCAGCTACAAAACAGTCAAGCCTCAAGCACTGTCCTCCATGAGGGCTCCCGGCTTTCAGATCCAGTCTCCCCCATCCACAATCTGGTAGAAGGATGACCCAAGATGGGACACACTCAAATATACAAAAAAAATGGTGCTTATCACTAGGAAGGTGAGCATGATGTCAAGGGAAATGTGTCCAGGGACTGGGATATACAGTTTTGGCCTGGAGAAAAGCCATGCTGAGAAATCCTTCAGAAAAAAATGTGAAAGCAGGGCATTAGCCTTTTTCAGCATAATGCTATCAGATATGTTTGTGGCGGAGGTAAGCTTGTGTATAACTGGAGGGTAGGTGAGAAAGCCTTAAAATCAAATGTGATTTTATAGAAGTATACATGAAAAAAAGTTTTGTTACTTAGAAGTTTGGTAATTATGTATTTTGAGCAATCCCACCACCTGCAGCTTGAGTCAGCTAGCTACTTCAGAGAGTTCTGGAAGGCACAAGTGAGCAGATGGTGTGTTTGTTGACACCATCAGGTAGTGGGCAGTGAATATTAGTAAACTGGCAAGTGCCTACCAAAAATTATTCTAAAGCACATAATTAAATAAGTTATAAATAACAACAACGGCAACAACAACCCTAAAAAATAATAATTAAAAATCTCATTAGTTGAAAAGGAAGTAGTGGGGGGAGGAACCAAGAGGTTTTCCAGATTAATTATATAGCCTTATTTCTTACCTTTTCCTAGTCCATTACACACAGAGACCAAGTAAAATTCTAATAAATTAAACACCCCTCAGATACTCTCCATAACTGAAGCTAATTGTCTACCATTTTTATATTGTCAAGCATACATAATAACAATGTTCTAGTTCTCGCTATCATTAAGAAGTAAATTCAGACTTGAAAACAAGTCCCCCGGAAATCACAAAAGGCCAAATACATGGAAGAAAATTCGACTGTCTGGCATAATGCAGTGATTTGTATGAATGGCATATCCCCATTTTAATTTTACTATTTTCTCAGAAGCTTGGTAGGCCTGCCTGGGTTCTGATAGCACCAATCTTTGTGCAAATTTATCTCTGATTCAAGTTTAACACCAGTGGTGTTGTTTGTGTTTAGGGCAACAATAAATCTGACTTCTTTACTACACAAAGAAAAAAGAAACACTGCAGTTCTGTGTGCATTCTAATGATCAGGCAGAACTTCTTTTTTTTTTAATATCCAGTTTAATTAACAAAAAAAAAATCTAATATGAGCAGGCAACTCATATTCTGAAAAGTCATTAGGGATACTGAGAGGCAAGGCCTACAAATGGGATAAAAATGCAAACATGGGTCCTGGGGGAAGATTTGGGCTATGGACATGCAGCCACGAAGCCTTTGAGGACCACGAGAACTATGGCAAGGCATGCAAAGAGGCAGTCAAGAAAGCTAAGGCTTGACTAGACCTGAAATTAGCCAGAGGTGTCAAGAACAACAAGAAATGGATATTCAGACACATGACCAAAAAGCAGAATCACAGGTAGGACACAGGACCATTGCTAAACATGGCAGGGAGATTAGCTACTTCTCAGTGCAAGGCCACTGTCTATACTAATTGAAAAGTCATGGAAATGAGGGGTGAATCCCCCAGGGATTGACACTGGGCCCCATGGTGCTGGACATCTTCATAAATAATCTGAATGATGGGACTGAAAGCAGCCTCAACAAGTTTACTGATGATGCCAAACTAGATGGTGAGGGGGACACATCAGAAGGAAGAGACACCTCAGAGAGACCTGGGCAGGCTGGGAGAGCAGGAGAGCAAGAACTGGATGAAGTTTAACAAGTGCAAGGCCCTGCACCTTGGACAACATAACCACAGAGTCCAGAACAGGCCAGGATCTGTGCTTGGGGAGCAGAATCACTGAAAGGGACTTGGGGGTGGACGATAAGCTGACCACGAGTCAGCAGTGTGTGGCTGCAGCCACAAAGGTAAATTGGATCCTAGGCTGCATCTGCAGGGGCTTAACTTGCAGTGGTAGGGACTTCACCACCCCACTCAGTGCTTGTCAGGCTGCACCTGGAGTAGTGTGTCTTGTTCTGGCCCCCACAATTCAAGAAAGATGTAAGCAGACTGGGGAGGATCCAAAGAGGGGCCATGAAGATTATCAGAGAGCTGCAGAACCTGCTCTGTGAGAGAAGACTGAAGGAGTTAGGACTATTTTTCCCTGGAGGAGGCTTAGAGAGAGCTCATCACTGTGTTTAAAGGGTGACTACAAGAGGACACTGCCTCTTCACAAAAATCCACATGGAGAATACAAGGGGCAACAAGACCAAGTGGCACTGGCAGAGGTTCCATATCAACATAAAAAAGACATTTTTTACACAAAGAGCAATCATTCAGTGAAATAACCTCCCCAGGGATGGGATGGAGTCCCCATTACTGGAAGTTTTTCAGACATCATTGAACAAGGTGCTAGATAATCTCATTTAGGCTCCCTGTTCTGTGAAAGGTTGTACCAAAAGATCTTTCAAGGTCCCTTCCAACCTGGGCTGTTCTATGATTCTGCCTTATTCAAATTATCATTTACATCTTAATTTTAGGGTACAGAGATGCAATCCTAAGCGTAGTGTGCCGCTGAGTTATATTTAGGATTTATTGTGTATTGGGTGAAGACTGGGCTCTTAGAACAGTATAAGCACAGCAGCCATTTGAGTTGTGAATGCCATTCTCTGGAGAGCTTGGGAGCTCAGGGAAGCACATTCACTGTCATTCCACGGGCAAGAAGCCCAGACATGTTCAAGGGCAGTGGCATTCAGCTGAAGCACCCACGGAGTCTGTGACAAACAAAGAGCTGAATGCACAGTTCCTGTCCTTCACCTTTTCTCACAACTCTTCCTGTCCACACTCTTCCTTGAAGAACATCCATCTGAAGGCAGAGACTGTGGTTTTCTCAAGTGTGCCTGACTAAGCTGAAATCTGCTTTTCTTTTAGGTACTGCTGTTTGTGATGTAGAAGACACATCAGCTTGGAAAACAGATGAATGACGGGAAATATCACAGATGTTTATTCAGGCACAAATGGCATGGGAAGGATGACTAAGGAATGACTCCTTAAATTTTTACCCATTATAAGGACCAGCTGGTAGGCAGCAGATTCTTAACTGACACATGAAAGTATTTTTCATAAGATGTGTTCAAGTTATGCAACTCCTTGCCACAGAAAATTAGAGGTTTAAAGTTTACATGGTTTCAAGGAGAGATTGAACAAATTAGTGAAACAGAAATTCATTGTCTGCTGTTAAAAACAAAATATTTTTCTTGGGTGAGGAACTCCCTAATAAATTGTCAGAAAGTTGGAAAGTCATTTGGGGAAGCACCAAGAAGATGTTTTGTCAATTTTCATTCTACTCCTGAGAACAACATTCAGCCACTATTGGAGGCGTGATGCTGGCTGAGACAGAGTTTTGGACCATCCCAGAACAGCCCTGCTTGTATTTTTCAGAGCTGAAAGAGAGGTCAGGGTGAAAAGGGGGAGCCAGGAATTCTAGAAAAGTGTTTGTTCTCTTAGTTTTTTTCTGAAAACCTGGCTGTCAAAGTGGGTGCCAATTCACAAAGTGAAAAATTTCCTGTGTGTTCTCCAAGACAGTATGAAAGAGTATCCACCCTGAAGAGTCAGGTCAGTAGCATCTTTGCCCCCAGAGGAATTAATATGGCAACTAGATCATTCTGGATCAACCATAAGTCAAGACTGCAACAAGAAACTTTTGAGGTCCCCTACTGAGTTCTTGGAAGGAGATTAGACTTTAAAAAGAACCCATACAATGCCAGAACTGCTGGCCGGCTATCCCAGAGTATTGCTGTGAGCACCCTCAGGGGCAATTAACCCTATCAGTAATGGCGTGAGTAGGGTTGCTCCTGGATGTAATATCTGTATGCTGGGCAGTGAGCCACGTGCAAGGTCAGGCAAACTCTACAGCAGAATGATTTGGCTGCAAACCTGCAGTGTTGCAAAGTGAGTGATATTGAAAAACCATAAAGACACAAAGTGTTTGGCGGCATGAGACTGACATTCTGCAGGGCTTCTTGGGCCATCAGCACAGGATCTGTGAGCAGTTCAGTCAGTTCAGCTTGCTGTTTTGAAAAGGCAGAAACTGAGCCACAAAGGGTAATGAGGTTTTCTTAAGATAATTAGAAAGATTTTTTTAAAAACTTGTTTATGGTTTATTATTGTTCCCCACTCTCCTTGACTGCTGAGCCATTTCTGGTTTGTCTTTCACTGATGATCAATTCTTTCCTCCAGTTAACACCGTGAAACCCTCATATATATATTTTTTTTCTCTCTTCCTTGTTTCTTTAAATCTCAGTGACTACTATATTGTCTTTTTTCTTCCTTCCAGCTCTCGGCTCTGGGTTGTTTTTAATTGGACCCTTGTTAACAGCTTCGTGTTTCCCTGTATCCATACACAAAGCACAGCTGCATGCTCTCCCTCTCAACTGCAGGAGAAGAAATCAGAAAACAAAGTCGCCCCGAGGGAGCCCAGCCTGTCTCTTCTATAACAAGCTGTAGCAACTTTTACAAAATGACTGCCTCTGTGCACAGACAGCTGAGCTCTCTGAGACAAATCTGGGGCTTGGAGTGCACAGACATAATAATTACCACAAATACATCACAAGCCCCCTTCCTGGCATTAGTTAGGCCATTCCTAAATCACAAGGTGCAGTCTCTCTCTCACTCCTGACTCTCTGGGTACAAAAACTTTTGCTTTCTGTCATTCTCTCTCAGAACACTGCAATTTTTCTCCCTTAAATTGTAAATGATAACACCTGCTGGGGCTCTTATTTGTTCATTCCTGTATCTCTGGCTGCTCCCTGTGTGAGATATTACGCCCACACAGAGGTATGAAATATACAGTAGCTGTTTGTGAAACTTCTATATGAAAGATGCAGTGAATATAAATAATGGTATTGTTCCGATGTTCTTCATCTTGTTTCTGACAGAACATGTTCAAGAAACTCCAGGAGCACTATAAAGTTGATGGAGAAGTCATTCACACTGTATCAGTGCAGCTGAAAACAAATGAGCAGGACTGATCTGGACATCCTATTTTCCTTTCACCACCAGAATGTATTTATTCCTCAAGTCAGACCATATTCATATTTACTTTAATGATTCATAAACATCCCAGGTTCCAGAAGCTTCTAATTAACTCATCTATTTAGTGTCATTAACAGATGCCCAGGGAGTGATTTATTGTACAGTACCGGATCACACTAACATATAAATCCAGCCAATTGAATTGGCAGGCAGTCTAGGTAAATATCTTCTGTTGCTTGTAGATGAGACTCCATCCTGAATTCAACATTAATGCCCTGCAGACTGTGGCTGATGTATTATTGTTTTCTTCCTCTATTACTCTGCACATGTAGCATACATTGTATTGTATAACACTGGTTATTTCCCTGTCTTTTTAAAGAAAAAAAAGACTTAGTGAGCTGTTGCTTAGGATTTGGGGTATATTTTTATACTGTCTGAGAAAAGAGGAAACCAATAGCCCCAAAGAAGTTTTTGGTCAAGCTCCTTTTGATTTATCTCTGGCTTCTGTAGTTTCAAAACTGAAACTAGTCTCTCTAACACCCTAGAGCAAAACAATCCTAAACTTCATGAGAACAGTTATATTGGAACCCTGTCTATAGCAGAGTTGTGGCCACAACTCCAGACTTTTTATTGATAAATAAGGCAGTGGCTTTTTGGGCAGTACCTGGAGTCAACACCTATGACAGCAAAGTTGGCTCTGTGGGTGCTCCCTGAGTGGTGTTTCTCACAGGCCTAGGGAGGCTCCTAGAGATTCACACTGCTGAATTCCTAGAGGGACTTGCCAAGGTTCACAGCCTGGGCCAGCTAAACCTCCCTGAACCTGGCACGCAGAGGCAGTGCAGCCTGAGAGCACTTGAGAACCTGCAGCCACTGATTTAATGGTATAAACACAGCACTCAGCTGGACTTGCTTCACTTGGAAACTAGATGGGCTTCTCTTTCAAATTTCAAAGCAGTAAAACATATAGTCTGATTGCCTGTGCTTGTTGCCTGGGTGGCAGCTCTCTCCCAAAGCTCACAGACATGCATGTATGCAGCAGATAAATTTTACAGTTTTTCTCTTAAAACCTCACTCCCTTTGTATTCCAGTTCTTTCCAATGGCAGCACCCTGAGTCAGTTTGTGTTCAAATGCTAAGGAAACAGATAAATGCTGTTTTAAATTCCTTAAGGTGGGAGTCATTAGAGGACTGTTAAAATATTCTCTTTTTTAACAGAAATTATGTTTGTGTCTGTTCACAGTCTTTAAAAAAAGGTGAATTTTTCTGTTTCAGTGACACTGAAAGGGACTGCTGTAAATAATTAGGGTGTTTTCTGCTTTATTTTTAAAAACAGTATTTTTAGTAAAGTTACTGGGTTTTAATATACTTTTGACTCAGAATGAGATTTTGATGGCAAAACAGCTCTGCTGTCTGCTCCAAGTTTTACTTGCAGCAGTGATGTCTGGGTTTCGGGAGGAGGAAGAAATACAAGCCATATTTATGGAGGAATGGGAAGCAAAGCTACATTAATATGGGACTGTGCCCAAAGACGTGAAGGTATAGGGACTATGACAGCTTGAGAAAGGTGTCAAACAAATATGCTGCATTAAGGTATTTCTAGGAGTTACTAAATTTCTCCTCAGGACTCACTTCAGCAATCAGTGTGGGAACAACACCACAATGAGTGTGACTGTTTTAAATTTCAATTAAAGCTTTCATCTTGACTATAGCATCCTTCTGCCCTGCTTCTGTCTCTCACAGTCTGTTCCAAAGACGCTTATGGTTTCTCATACAGAACAATGCAGGCACAGCCTGCTCCTAGCAGCTGTGCTGCGAGGAAGGCCTGGGCTGGGGC
This sequence comes from Hypocryptadius cinnamomeus, assembly GCA_013400635.1. Classification (NCBI taxonomy): domain Eukaryota; kingdom Metazoa; phylum Chordata; class Aves; order Passeriformes; family Zosteropidae; genus Hypocryptadius; species Hypocryptadius cinnamomeus. The sequence goes on along the minus strand of VYZP01051500.1, from coordinate 19,775 downwards.
TGCAGCAGTGTCCCATACCACGAGCACAGAGCACACCATGCACCTCCTGTGCTGGCCAGATGTGACCCTGCAGAGTCTGCTAAGACTGGCAAACTCCCATCACTCAAGCTGGTTTCTCAAACTCTGTGAAACAACTGTCTATATAATTTCAAAAACCAACAGAAAGTGTCATAGCTATGTACTCCAGACATTCAAGAACCTGTGCAGACAGTGCACAAGAACTACTTTGCAAATGCATGATACACAGGCTAAAGAATTGTTTAGAACACACAGCTTAAACCCATGTAGGTCAAGAAGAAAGCTTTCCTTTTAAGAGCATCTCAGTTAAGAAGAAATGCATTGAGAAAAGTTAAAAATCTGGCAAGAGATGACTGGGAACACTGTGAGAGCACACTGATGCCACAGCACGCGCTACGCCACATATTTCTCTGTTGTCATTTCAGTCACTCACTTCAGACTCTAATGCCACCAAACATTTAAGGAGGCAGAGGAAGCAATAGCTATTATAGAAAATCAGGTACTTGAAACCATTTTAGAAATTCTCTCCTTGTGCTGCTTTAGGCTGGGGTAGTTACTTTTCTTCACAGTAGCTGTGCTTTTGGATTTGTGCTTAAGTGTTGAGATGTTTGCGTTATTGCTGAGCAGTGCTTACACAGGGTCAAGGCATTTTCTGATTCTCACCTCACCAGCAAGTAGGCAGGGGGGGACACAGGCAGGGCAGCTGATTCCAACTGACCCAAGATATTCCACAGCATATGGCATCAAGCTCAGCATATAAAGCTGGGAAAGAAGGTGGGAGGACATTTGGAGTGGTGTTTATCTTCCCAAGTCACCACTACACCTGATGGAGTTCTGCTTTCCTGGGGATGGCTGAACACCTGCCTGTCCATGGAAAGCTGTGAATTAATTCCTTTTTCTGCACCGCTTGTATTTTGCACGCTTTTTACTTTCTTTATTGAACTGTCCTTATCTTAACCCACAAGCTCTCTCACTTCACCCATCAATTCTCTCCATCCCAGCGCAGGGGAAGTTGAGTGAATGGCTGCATGGGGCTGAGTTACCAGCTGGGGTTAAACCACAACTCTCCTCCAACCCAGTTCTGATCTGTTCCTAACCTTACACAACAGCAGAACAGTCATCAGGGCCCGAGTCCCATCACCCTCAGCTGTTTGTATTCCAGGAATCCTGCACAGCTCTGCTATACTGTGATGGCATTAGGTGCTACCAGTGCTTTGATTCAGCAATTTTAAGTTGCATTTTTCCTATTAAAAAGAAAAGAATAAACTACAGGTGAAATAGGTAAGACTAGAGATGCCCTGATAATGTCAGGAATAACAACACAATTGCACACCCTCCGTGATTTTCTTAATAAAGATCAACACCAATAGAAGTATTGGTTCACATGGTACTTACAGAGAAATTTAGGCTGGATGAGGCTTTTGAGGGCATGCGGTCTCTTTGCAAGAGTTAACTTTTGTATTCAAACAGAGATAAATAAGGTATTGTGTTATACTAGGTCAGTTTCATAATCTCTAACAGGCCAGCTGTAAAAACTAGTTTTATTAAGATTAGCAACCTCAATTTAGAAAGAAGTCTAATATCCCACTGAAATCCACATGGAGGCCAAGAAGCATTTCTAAAAAACTGCTACATAGCACGTGAATTTTAACACAAACCATCATGCTGGAGAGAATAATGAAATATGAGGGCTCCTAAATATTTTGTCACAAACCCAATACTAAATAACAGAATAAATTATTAGGACAATAACCTGCAAATACTGAGATACAGTAATAAGCAGTACCATCTCATAAAAATAAATTTTAATATTAACAACTCAATTTCATATGACTGCATATTAATCTATCTTTTTTTCTCCAAAGTTCAAACAAAACAAAAGTTCTGTGTTGTCTACAAAGATGGGTTTATTCTCCTTCATTCTTCTGCACTGACTGCATGGCTTCTGCTTTAACTCTATTTCGTTTTCTTTTTCTTCTTTTCTTCTTTTCAGCAGAAGGCTCCTGACCCTCCTGTGTCTTCTTCTTTTTCTTCTTCAGACAGCTGAGAGGATTGGGGCCTCCTGCCCTTTTGCGTTTTCTTCTCTTTTCACCTTCTTGCTTTACTAGTCCTTCTTTTTCTTTAAGCTCCACAATACTTTGTTTTTGGTACTCTGGAACAAGCTGATTTGTTTGCAACTTTTGAACAAATGCCAAAGATTTAGGAGAAGGTTTGTCTAGCACCATAGTGTTCTGAATAATAAAGAGGAGAGGAACGCCAGGCTTCCTTTTCACTTTGTTTGATAAGTCCTGGTCCTGCAAGATTAAACACTTTAGTCAGTATTTTCAGAAGAAATGGTATTTGCAATTCAAATACACCTACTTTTAATACAAAATTATGAAGATAAATTACATTATGAAAAAGATAAGAAACTTAATCTAGCAGATATACATGGCAGTGCCTTTCAGAGCAACTAAATTTCAATTTCTCTCCTGATTAGCTGTACTTCTGATGCAAAATTTGCCAGCATTTTCCCTTTTCCTGCATGTATATGCATACATACATTTTTTGAGGAAAAAGTCCCAATTCACTTGTATGCAGACCACACACAAGAAGTAACATAATTTCTTCTGTAATAAATAATTTTTAAACTCCTATAACTTACATAACTATAAAGAATTCTACTATAAATTCTTTTATATATATTGCATATTATTTATACATGCAGTCCCAATAACAAACCCAAGGAAAAAATGCCTTTTTTATTGTATAGTTATTTATTCTTTAGTTCAAAATGTCTTAAAATTGAAATTATATGTATGTTAAGATTTAATTTCATTTTTTGGACTACTGTGCAAAGCAATTCAGGGAAAGGGATGCACACAAAAGCAATATGCAAATTAACATTCACGAGTTCTTTTTTACATGTCAATATGTTTTCATACTCTTTCACCTAAACTAAGCAATATCATTACAAAGTAAAAAAAGTCTTGTTGTTGAAGAAGGAGAAAAGATTCCCTGCTTTTTAATTAGGAAATACATTATAGAGCAAGTAAGGCTTTACATGATTAATTCTCACCAACTATTTAAAAACCTCATAATCAAGGTTACTGTAGGCTTCTTTATCCTTAGGTATCGAAACATCACTTCAAAAGAAGTGGAGCTACATTTCCCATGAGCTTTTACCTGTGTAGCAACGAAGAAGTGATGAGGGTTGCCATCTTCAATCATGGAAAGTAAACAGGTTGAACCACTCACAGGATTCTTATGGTGAGAACAGTTTCGAACTTGAAATCTCTGGGCAATTAATTTTGCTCCATACAGTGCTTTCCCCAGTGATTCAAGTTCTTTTATGACACATCTGAAAACCAAAACAGGCAATAATTTTTAAACAAAAAAAAACCCTCATATTTTTTACAACAGCAAAAGGCTGATGTGAGTTACTTAGGAATGAGAAACGCCCAGTTGTTCAGGCTCTATGATTTGTACATGGCAACCAGAACTCTGAAAGCAATAGCCCATCTGAAGACATCAGCAAGGTTTCCTTGGCTGTAAACATGATTAACCTGTAATAAATTTAAGATATATTAAATGATTTAAAAATAATTCACATCAGTGACAATGCTGAGTCCTTAAATTTATGCTTGAATCCCACCGAGCATATGAACCACTACCTAACAAATAAAATTATTTTTAAAATTTAATTTATTTTTAAATTAACTTATTATAAAACTTGAAAATGTAATTTATTTTTTAAAATGGAAATGAAAGATCTGGGGAACAACAGGCCAGTCTGTCTCACCTCTGTGCCTGGCAAGATTATGAAACAGATCTTCCTGGAAAGTATGTAAGACATGAGGAAAACAAGGCGTTGACTGGTGACAGGCAACATGGCTTCACTAAAGGGAAATAATAAAAAATATGGTGGCCTTCTGTCTCAGAGTTACAGTGCTGATGGATAAAGAAGGGCAACAGATGTCACCTGGACTTAAGCAAAGCTTTGCACACTGTTCCAGACAACATCCTTGTCTTTACACTGGAGGCATGGATTTGACAGATGTATCACTTGGTGGATATGGTGGATATGGACTGGAGGGTTGCACTTGAAGAGCTGCAGTAAACAGCTCAATGTCCAAGTGGAGACCAGTGACAAGTGTCGCTCCTCAGGGGTTGGTATTGGGACATTTGACATCTTTGTCAGCGACATGGACAGTGGGGTCCAGTGCACTCTCAGCAAGTCTGCCACTGACACCAAGCTGTGTGGTGCTGTTGACGCTCTGGAGGGAAGGAATGCGATCCAGAGGGGCCTGGAGAGGCTTCAGATGGGCTTGTGTAATCCTTATAATGTTGAACAATGCCAAGTGCAAGGTCCTGTATATGGGTCAGTGCAACCCAAGCACAAGTGGATTGAGAGCAGCCCTGACAAGAGTGACCTGGGAGGTGTGTTGGTGGACAAGAAGGTCAACATGAGCTGCCAGTGTGAAAGCCAACTGTGTCCTGGGCTTCATCAAAAGCAACACAGGCAGCAAGGTGAGGGAGGGCATTCTCCCCCCCTACTCCACGCTAGTGAGACCCCACCTGGAGTCACAGCAAGCCAGCTCATTTCCCCTGCAAGGCTCTTTTCACAACACTGAGGTGCTGTCTCAGCAACTCAGTATTCTGACAGCAAAGAAAACATGTCCACTCAGCTGGCCTAAGTGGAAGCTGGTCAAAATGACCAACAGATATTGCTGACAAAAGAACAATAAGTGATTTTTCAACACGACAGGAACAGTTTGGATCAAAGCAATTCCCAAACCTTTCGCAGCTAACGACATGATTCAATACTTTATACTGTTCAGAAGATGCTGTGCAAGATGGTTCAGTGTGTTTATTGAGTCTAGGGCATACCTCTTCCTGGTATTTTCACTACTTGCCTCCATAGTGGGCAGTTGGCTATTCTGTTATTGCAGATATATTTTTGTATTTTAATATATACAATATACCTAATCAAGTAATAACAAAGGTAACTTGGAGGCAACTTCAGTATGTAGTGTGCATGCTTTACTTCCAGATCTTTGTCTAGCCCATCCTTGTCCTCCCTTGCGAACAGCTGCTTCGGAAACAACCAGCACTGGCAGGCTACAGCTCCGGCCAGGCAGGAACTCCCTGCAGGCCCAGGAGATCTCAGCTGGCCCCGGCTGTTACCACCTCGCCAAGCAGACGCGAAGAGACCCACCCGGCCGTCCCTCACACAGCGGGGTTACCGCTGGCCCCGCAGTTCGTGCCACTTTCGGATGCAGCTGGGATGCCCGAGGGATGCTCCCAGCCCCCTGCAAGTTGCCCTCAGCCCCCAGCGCCACCTCCTTCCTCCCCCGGCCCGGCAGCCGGAGCGCGCTCCCGGCCGTACCGCGTGGTGCAGAGCTGCGCGGCGCCGTCCAGGTACCCGGGCAGCTGCTCCCGGATCTGGATCTTGTTGCGAAGCGCGGCCTGGCAGAAGGTGCCATCCAGCAGCACCTGGAAGGGCTCGCGGAACTGGAAGTTGTGCTTGTAGAAGCCCATGATCTTCTTCGCGTGTTTCTGTCTCGTCACCCCCATGGCGCCCGCGCCGCCGCCCGGAACGTCCACGGCTGCCCCGGAAGCTGCGCCAGGCCCGGGCGGGGCCTCCCCGGAGAGCGGGGACCGGCCGGGGCAGCGCCGGGGCAGCTCCCGGAGAGCCGGGACCGGCCGGGGCGCCTGCCCCGTCCCCGGAGGGTCCCGCCTGCCCGTCCCGCCCTGCACACGGGTAACCTCAGGGTTGGTTCATTGCCCCTTGTTCTGCGGTGCTGTGCTGGCTCCTGCCGTTTGCTAAGAGAAGAAATGCCGAGTTTTCTTTTTTTGCTAGTTTACTGTACTGATAAAATTACAGTTGCTGTCGCAGAGACTGTAGTTTAATCACACATCAGCATACAGAATCACAGAATCAATTTGGTTGGAAAAGCCCTCTGAAGTCATCTTGTCCAATTTAGGATCCAACACCACTGTGCCAACCAGACCACGGCACCGAGTGCCATGCTCAGTCTTAAGCACCTCCAGAGACGGTGATTCCAGAGCCTCCCTGGGCAGTCCATTCCAATGTCTAATCGCCCTTTGTGTTATGAAATTTCACCTAATGTCCAATCTAAACCTCTCCTGGCACAGCTTAACACTACATCCTCTCATCCTGACACTTGTTACCTGGAAGGCTTAGGAATACTTAGGAAGGCTCAGTCAGTGCCCATTTATATTGTTTGCCCGTATTGGCTACATCAGTCTTAAGTTCAGTGTGCACAAAACTGAAGTTAAAAAGCACATGTTCTACATTTTAATTTTTTTTTCCCAAAACAATTAATTGCACTGCAATCTGGGGACACAGCTGTCATTGAAAAAGTGCACAAACTCCTCCCCATCCATCACAAAACATGAACACACCAGACATCTGGCACTAAGAAAACAAACTTAATGCCCCTGTTTTAGGCAGGCAAGAGGATGTGTTACCTTAACACCATCAAAACGATAACTGGAGACATCTGTCTTGCTATGCAGGTTCCACCGCAGACATCTTTCTGCCTGGCACAACTGTACTGCAAGCAAAGCCACAGCAAGCACCTGCCAGTTTGTTGTAATCAGTCAGGCTGCTCTAAGATCATTTAAGCAAATACTCAGCTGTCATATTGGTCTTTTTGCTAGCAAATAGACATTGAAAATAAGTGCTTCCAAGTTAGTTAGTGTCAAGAGAAAGTTAAAAATAAAGGATTTTATTACTATTCTAGAAATTCAAATGTTCACATGGAAAAGTATTTTAAAGCACTTAGGATGAAAAGTGCAACGAACAGGTGATTGAGAATATTTTCCATGGATCCAATTGTGCTGTTGACAGTATTTTTCTGCCATTAAATCCTTCTTTCCAGCTGTCTTCAGGGGACAGTTGTGCATGCTTCTGAGTATCATGGACATACATGGAAAAATGCCTTATTATGAGCTAACTGACATGTTGAATTCATTATTAGACATAGTCTTATATATAAAAGTCTTCATTAAACTTCAGTCCTGTAGCTGATGTGTTTCCATAATGCCATGATGATTCAGTTCTCCTATCTAACTGCACAGTTTAATTATTGAAGATGTTAGACAAAAACACTCAGCAAGACTCCAAAGTAAAACCGTACTAGAGAAATTATTTTTTCTTCTAGTAGGTTTTTGCTTGTTTGTTTTTGTGTTCTGTGCGTGTGATGACAACTAAGTAACTGCCCAAAGACAGGCACTTATTCCATGTTAAGAACATTTTCCACACCTTACAGGTAGAATGAGGAAGCTGCAGTGATAACAGCTGCTATTACAGAATGGAGATAAAAATTTTTAAAAAAAGGAAATAAGAGCTTGAACTAGTTTTTGAACTGAGTACAAAGTAAGATATAACCCAGAGTAAGGTGTTAAATACCATTGTGATGAGATGCTGTTCTCCTGGTAAATAGTATAATCACAGACAAGTTGTAATGTTGTTGGTATATGTGGAATATGTTCAGAAGGCTGGCTAGCAGGCAAAACACAGCACAGATTTCTCCTTCTTCATTCCTCAGATGGCATTAATTGGATGATAAACTACTTTCAGTACAATTATGTTTCATATGTATGCAATTTATTTTTAATAAATGTAAAATATTAAAAATAAGATCTATAAGACTACTATAGCAGTGTAGACGAGTACAGTTCTTTCAGCATTTTCTTTCATATTTTGACAGTATTTTTCTTAAACTAAAATTCACCATATTCCTTTCAAGTTCAAATCTTTTACTACTCCCTTGAGTCATCTGTAAAGGGGATTAAAAAAAAAAAAAAA
>VYZP01051500.1:0-11915 GCA_013400635.1 Hypocryptadius cinnamomeus | reverse complement strand
AAAAAAGCCTAGGGATATTATGAGAGGTGTTGAATCCAGACTTCTCTGGTACTTGGGGTTTGTTGCTTCTGGATGCTGAAATCCACCCACGTACACTCTCTGGACGCAGCAGGATTCTTGTGCTCCCACGTGTCCTGGACAAGTGTGGCACACACAGAGGGCACTAACAGAGCCAGCCAGTCAGGCTACCACAGCACACAGAACTCTACCAGAAATGAATGACACGTGATGCACATTCAGAGTGAAGTGCTGCTCCCCCTCTCCAGCTGAACAGGACTGAAATGCTCAGGTGAGCACTCACACACCCTCACTCACAAATCCCCATGGCCCCTTGGTCCATCCAATGCCCCTGCCTGCACCCTGGCCCTCCCGTGCATGTATGTGTGTCTCCTGCTCTCTGGCTGGTCCAGTTTAAATCTGATAGCAGATTACACATCCACAGGATTAAATTCACTGGGGCAGGATATTTAGGTGCAAAAGAAAAGTTAGAAACAAGCTTCATAAAAAGATAGGACTAGTTGCTGTGATCAGGCAGAGAGCTCAGTAAGACAAATGTACTGAATGCTGCCAGCTCACATGTGAGTCCCCTTACATCTCATTTTCTCATGAGTCTTGCTAGATCCTCCCTTTCCCTTTTTCGCCAGTTCTGTGAATATCCCATAGAAAATTATGCAGACTCCTGCTGATACACCGTAAGAAATTTTACACAGGGCTATACACCCCCTCAAATATCTTGTGGTACTCATGGATAATCATGTTTTCCTATTCTTACCAGAGACAAAGCTCAGACAGACCTTCTTCATGGTGTCTTCCTGGGCAGCTCCTTTAATGACCTCAAAGCTTCTCCTTCCCACTCTGGTCTTTGTTACCACCTACTTATTCAGCAGATTTGGTGCACATGTGTGTGTTTCATAGATCACTTGCCCTCTTGCCTTCTTTTATATGGAACAAATGCAATGAACCAGCTGCTTTTGCATTCCACATACCCTTACAAAGACTGTCAGTAGCACAGAAAGCTTGTCATAAAGCTCAGGTGAAAGTTATGTTTTAGAGATTTCTAGCCCTTGTATTTTTAATTAAGAAGTTTCATCAGTTATCTGGCTGCACCACCAAAAGACTGTGAGTTTGGGGTTTTGCGTGTTCTAGTGTTTTGGGGGGTTTGGTTTTGGTTTGGTTTTTTTTTTTTTTTAAGTGTGCATTTTATTGAAGCACTGACAAACCACTTGCATCTTCAGTAGCCTGCCTACCAGCAGTGTCATTGTGGAAGTGAGCTTGAGAAGGAATGTGGAGGTTGTTTTAACAGTACCTTTATTAATGTGACTTGCTTTGTCCAAAGACAGGAAACAGAATTTGAAATGGGGAACTTATTTTTCTGAAATGCAAGTCCTTGTTTGCTGCCAGACATAATATAGGTTTCTGAGTACAGTTCTGATCTGACAAAACAGTTCCTGTGTCTTTATCAATAATATTCATACCTTGAAGGTAAATAGACAGTATTTATGAAAAAAGGTGTCACTGAAGAAGGTATCCAAAGTGGGAGGAGATGTTCATGCTGAACTTCCCAAGCCTGTGCAGAGGTGAACCAGGCATCACATGAAACTGGGCTTCACCAGGCACACTGCACACAAAATCTGTTCCAGCAGAAAATTAGCTCTCTGCAGAGCAGACAATCTCTTGGCATAAATGAGTTCAGCTCCGGTTTTAATGCAGTAGTAGAATTAAATAACAAAATTACTGTGACATGGATTACTTGAAGTGAAAACTGTTCTTTATCAAAGGAGCTTTGATGTAGGCCTAGTAACAAGGATTTCCCCTAATAGCTGGCACTTGTCAAATGCTTGTAGCTTGTTGAGAAAATAGCTTCTGTTTCTCCCAAAGTTGTTCTGTGTCAGACCTTTTTAATCTGAATGTGTTGCTTTGGGCAAATGTGCTGAGTGGTTATCTGCAGTAAGTCTTAGCACCGTGCTTAAATATGAGAAATTAACTGATTTACAAAAAAACCAGAAAAGGATAAGGTTTTCAATTTCAACATTTAAAAATAAACAAAACTGTAATAAACACAGACAGTAAATAATTGTTGGAGGGTATCTGAAAATATTTTTTGTTAATTTTTCTGAGGTATGTATAGGCCATAGAAGAAGATTCAGATGCATTTATTGCTAAATTGTATCTGTCAGAATGTATATTATTAATTGCTGGCCCCACCTTTCATTACCTTGAGGGCTGGTATTGAGCTTTTGAATTTTAGTCTTTATCATGTGCATTCTTCTTTTACAGTGCCTATTTTTCTGATATTCCATGGGAATGCTGTATCTGGATTTATAATAACCATGGCTGTGACAAGTTCTGTTTTTCCTTCATGGGTTGGTATTATTTCAGCAGATGATAATTTTGTGTATGACAAAGCTTTCTGCTTTTCTGGCTCTACTGTTACCACAGCTAGAAAATTATTTCTGGCTTAAATACCGTAATGGCCCATCACTGTATGTCCTACATTAACTATCTTTTAAATTGTATATCACAGAAAGCACACATTTAATGTAGAGATCAGCATATTTAGTTTTATAAGGGTAAGAAATAAAATACAGAGAATATCAATGCAGGTTTTAAGTGACTGCTTATAGTAGCATGTATTTTGAGAATGCTCTGGAGACCAAAGATTTTGCAGGCAACTTTACCTTTCTTACTAGAGCTGAAAGAAATTATAGGAATGAAAATATCCAGTGGGATTCTTGACAGTTTCTCAAATGTTAAACCAGCTTTGCTGTCTTTTTTGACCTTGAGCTAAATTCACATGAAAGATCAGAACAGATAGAACGAATCAGATCTTATCCAATGTAACTAAACTTTCTGAATAGATACACATCTCTGATGCACATCATTTAGTTTGTGCAGCATTTTTGGTTGATGCAGCTCTTTATGATGTACATGCTAAACATGGTTTCATACTCCTGTAAGGACACACAAGGACATTGTTCTGGAGCAGCCTTCTCTCCCTGCACTGTTGCTCAAGATCTGCACCAGTTAGCTGCCATTCTGCACCACGTGTGACATACTGCAGTAGTGCTCCCTCTGTACTCACTTGTAGAAGCCCTTGAAGGATGTAGAAGTGCCATAATGGAGGAAAATAGGAAGTCTTAATGGAGTACCCAGGACTGGAATTGTAATCTCAGTTTGTTAATTGTGAAGAACACAGGAGACAGGAAGATACCTTGCCAAACCCTGACTGTCCTACACCTGATGTGCAAGGTAGGTAGAAGGGAATAACAAGAGTCATGCTTTACACCTTATCTCCTATTGTGCCTATTGCTTCATTTTGAGCAGAACATCCCTCTCCCCCTTTTACTATTTCTGATTCATAGTAAATATAAATCCATTTTAATTCTCTTAAACACCTACATGGTTTTACCTTGGAGATGACAGGAAGCTCAGAAGCCCTAAAACATTTTTGATTTTTGGTATGCTTACTTCCATCTCCTCAGTTCTTGTTCTCCTTAGAGAAGGTTGTTATATTCATCATGGGATGCCTTGTGTGTCATCAAGAATTAGAAGGGTCAATTAACTGATTGATTAATTAACTGATTATGAAGAGAAGGCTGAACAAATTGACATCAAAAGAGAAATTATGTGAGAAGAATTCTCCAACAAGAAATTAACTTATGGCCAAAATTCTAATTTATGCCAGAGAACTCACTTTGGTTGCCTGAGATACCATATGTATCTTTTCACCTTTTCATTGATTTCAGGGAGAAATCAGTTTACTGGGAACAGGGAAGTAGAATTTTTACAGTGTGGTAATAAATCATACATGCTCCCTACACTTACATAATTTTCTAACTTGATACTCTAGAAAAGAGTTTAGCTCTACTTAGAAAAAGATGGTAACTTTGTAAAATACCTTGTCTGTGTTTTACAGGCCAAAATTAGCACTTAAAATGTCTGAATTTGTTTTATCAAATGCATTTTCAATTAGGCAATTTTTTCATTAATTCCTTTGTCATTTTTTGTTCCTGTTATCTGTATGCTAATGGCTTTCAGATGCAGTAGTAAATAGTAAAAAAATAGCTATAAACACTTGAAACATAAAAGTTAGTAAGAATAGAAGGTAACTAAAAACACTTATAGGAAAACATCTATAGAAAAGAGAAGAGAAAAAAGGTTGAGTGGTGGAAAACCCCCAAACTTTCCCAAGGAAAAAGCTTATATTTTTTTAATATTTCCTTCACATGCACAAATACCTTATTATGCTGCTGCCCATTTTTTTTTAATATAATGCTTATACTTCTAGTCCAGTAAATGCTAAAAGGTTGCCTGTGTAACAGCATGGCTGAAACCTTCCATGGCCTCTGAAACCTCCATTCTTAGAAAAGAAATTGAATTTTCCAATTTTGTATTCTAGTCCCGTAGTTCCTTATTGCATTTGATGTTTGTCCCTGGGGGTTTCTATGCTGTTGCAGCTCCCACTTTTACAATTTTTCTCTCTCTCCTACACCTTATTACTTTCCATTTCCTACTTCAAATTAAAAAAAAAAAAAACAACAGCAATAAAACAAATTCCTTCACTTTGATGGTCTTGAAGAAAAATAGAAAAAAAAATGTGGAATAGATCTGAGTATTGGTATCATTAACTTCTAAAATCACAACTAGCCTCATGAGAAATAACAGTAATTAAAAATCCATCTGCACAAAATGCCCATGCATTTATGTAGCCTGATCTTAAATTTTCCCACTGAGCTCCCCTGTGGAAAGCAGTAAACATTAGATGAATACCTGACACTTCAGAAGGTGATTATTTATCAGTGAAACTGAATGTTCTGGATGCTGTAGAAATAAGCATGCAAAGGTCCTGACTTCAGTGAGTTGCAGCTGGTGATCAGTGATATCTGAATAAATTGGGAATGGAGTGCTGCCTCATTTATCAGGGAGAACCTACCTTAACATGGGTTGGTATGCCTGGGGGTATTTTATTTCTTTGAGTCTTAAATTGCTGTGGTCAGGTGTGGACTGCCCAGGCCGGTCCTGACGGGGTGTCCGCAAATCCGAACGGGTTTCCCCGGACACCGCGTCCAGCTCCCACAGCCAACCTTCCGCCCGAGCCCAGATGTCGTAATGGTGCCCTCCCCAGGAACGAGAGGACTCAGCTTGGTGCTACCCACTAGGATTTATTGGAAGGGGATCCAGGGTTCAGGAGAGACAGGGTAGAACAGGAACACAACCACTAGCGAAGGGATCCAAAGCTGGAGAGCCCTGGGCAGGGGAGGGGCTAGGGTATATAACTGGGGAAGGTAGGAGGGGTCAGGATACAAACTGTCCAGTGGGGAGAGGGTCCAGGGGAGGAGCTGGAGTGGGGTGACACAGGTGGAACCAATGGGAAAGAAGAGAGGGAGTGACTTTCTGGGGAGAACCAATGAGGAAACTAGAAACATAGAACATACTGGAACTGGGGAGTGAACAACAATTGATGAGCAGAGGCTCATTTGCATGGAGGCATAGGGGGTCCTGGGAGATTGCCTCACTTCGTCACCCTGGGTTAGACAAAGGTGTTCTCCCAAGGCATCCCAGCCTTGTTCTCCTCGTGGCCATCTCCCACAGTCAGCGGGACACAAATAGCTTAAATTCCTGAATCTCACAAGGTTTATACACAAGGCTACTTCCTGGAATTTGGAATTGCCCTGCACGTGGCAGACAGTGCTGCTGACCATAACTGCAGTTACAGGTTCTGTACTGTTACAGAGGCATGCACCTGGCAAAACTTCATCTGCTGGTGAGACATGAGGATCCCCGCTACATCTCTTTTGGGGGGAAACCAAAGTAAGAAAAGAATGAGCATTTAAGAGATCTTGTCTGTTCCATGGCTTTGGAAATGTTACTCACAGGTCTTCTTGCCATCCTCCTGTTCTCCCCACATGCTGGGGGATGACAGCTGAGTAGGTGTTTGGCTGTTGGCCAGGGTTAACCCACCACAGATATCTGCACAGATACACAGAGGGACCTCTTGTCATTAGGGTTTTCACTCTCCCAACAGGATGTGAATGTGGCATATAAAGGAGAGGCTCCCATCAAAAGGTGTCCTGTGAATAAGAAAGGGATTTCAAAAGGAGCAGAGGCCATGCCAGGCGTAGAATTATTGTAGAATAGCTTTGATTAAGGACAGCCTTAAAATCACTACACTCCTCCCAAATACAAGCCTTACTTTAGATGGAAAAGGTGTTGGATTCTTACTTCATTTGTGAGCAGTGCATGGCCTGCTGAGGCAGTGTAAGCACATTCCCTTTTTGGCACACTGAAAAAGGTCACCAATGGATTCATATCTCTATATGCCACACACCTGTGTTTCCCCATGTTTGAAAGCTTGAGCCTGAATACATCTCCTCTCTCAGAATACTGAGATTTTCTGAACTTGAAACATCTGTAAACTGCAAGACATTACAAGGTGATTTTAAGTTTGTGTTAGAAGAATTTTTTGCCACCTAGTTTTGGAGATTATTTTACTGGAAGCAATTATTTATTTTTTAACATAATTAATGTTGTTTTAGGCAACTCTAGTTATTTGTGCAAGTTTGTATCTGGGTGTTGTTCTGTCTCAGTGCAAGTACAGACTGCTATGTGTATCCTAAGTGATTCTTCCCTATTCCTCTACACTTTATGATAATGAAATTAAAGTATTCATTATGCTTAGAAATACTTGGAATTGCTGAGAGGGCAGGGAAGAAAAACAGAATTCAGACATGACCTATTTACCAAGTGGTAACAAGTCATTGCAGGCTAGCCCATCTCTGGTGCATGGTCTTAGCCTGCAGCATACACAAATGAAACTCAAGTTGGTTTAGCCCTTAAGGTAAAGTCAGTCTGACGATTTGGAAGGGATTATATCTTTGAACCCTAATCAGATAATTTCTATTTAGCAACTCTAGTTCTGCTCATAGCCCTGATATGGTGCAGAGGTGCTTTGGGGGATATGACACATCTCAGTTTCACCAAGGTTTTAACTTAAACAGGACTGGGGAATTAAAGGGTTTTTGGTTGGTTCCAGCTGTCTTTTGATTTAGAATATAATTTAAAAATGATTAATGGAGATTGTGCACTACTTGAATTTTCTAAAGTATTTTGTGATGAAAGTCTTCTGTTTTGTGGTTTTCCTTAGTAGCTTGGGCAACGTTTCCAAATTCTTGACACTGACATCCTTTTCGTGGCCTCCTTTTCAAGAATTCATAATTTTCAACGGTGAAATTTTTTATGGCCTCTTGCCCCCAGTGATTTGGTGAGTTTTGTAAAGTAGAAAGTTGATATTTGTTTTTCATTTTTCATGTTAATCATAATTAACAAAATTGACTCAATTATTCTGGCAGTGCATTAAGTAGTGAGCCCTATGCCAGTCCCTTGAATAGGGATATTTTGGGTGCCCACAGCAATAGCTCTGAACATGGTGATGTTCTGTGCTGTAGCTACTTGTTAGGGTTTTTTGGTGGTTTTTTTTTGGGGGGGGGAGGTTTGTGTTTTTGTGGGTTTTTTGTTTGTTTGTTTGTGGTTTTGTTTGTTTTGGGGGGTTTTTTGTTTTTTGGTTTTTTTTAATTACATTGACTTTCTGTTCAGAAATTTCGTAGGCCAGAATAATACATCACATTTGTATTATCCCAGGAGTTTTCATTCTTTTTCAGATCCCTAAGAATTTGCTAGTGGTAAAGCACTGTGCATTTCAGAAGGTGTGTTTTCCTATGTAAAGACCCTTCAACAACATCTTTGAAGTATTCCACAGATCTCCAACAGTCCATGGATGGGAGTTGAAAATCACTGTATTACTCCAGTACCGCTTCCTACTCTTTGTTTTCTTTAATTAAAACTATTTGATCAGATGTAGTTTAACAAGGGCAAGTGCTGGATTCTGCACTTGGGACAGGGAAACCCTGGCTGTGTATAGACAGGAGAATGAGAGGCTGGAGAACAAAGCCATGGCAAGGGACCTGGGGGTTGATGTCAAGTTGGACATGAGTCAGCTGTGCCCTGGCAGCCAGGAGAGCCTACCCTGTCCTGGGGGGCATCAGGGACAGCATGGCCAGCTGGGCAAGGGAGGAGATTGTCCCACTCTGCTCTGCACTGGGGTGGCCTCACCTCGAGTGCTGGGGGCAGTTTTGGTCACCATAATATAGAAAAGATATTAAACTATTAAAGAGCATCCAAAGGAGGGCAACCAAAGTGATGCAGGGCCTTGAGAAGATGCTGTATGAGGAGCAGCGAGATCACTTGGTCTGTTCAGCCTGGAGGAGACTGAGGAGGGACCTCATCACAGTTTACAACTTCCTCAGGAGGGGAAGTGGAGGGGCAGGTACAGATCTCTTCACCCTCATGACCAGTGACAGTACTTGAACCATCATGAAGCTAAATTAGGGGAGGCTTAGGTTGGATATCAGGGAAAGGTTCTTTACCCAGAGGGTGGTTGGGCACTGGAACAGCCCCCCAGGGAAGTGGTAACAGCATGAAACCTGACAGAGCTCAAGAGGCATTGGGACAATGTGGGTTCTCAAGGTCGGGATTGAAGGCACTTGAGATGGTAGTTTATGTTCAGACTTAGGTGTTTATTATTTCTAATCAGTGAAACAGCCTCACAACTATAAGTTCTGTAGCCTTTCATTAGCAAGGCACAAAAATGGCTAACCATCTCTTGTTACAAGAACAAGATCTTTTAAGACTAAACTATCTAATTAAGAAATGACACTTAGATTATTTTCCCTTTTAACCCAATAACTGATCCCTTGAAGCCCACAATGGAGACTTTTCTATCTAATTACAAGACATCACCTAAACTCATGAAGAAGAAGGAAGAAGAAGGTAAAGAAGAACAACTTGCTTCCACCCTAAAACTTCTATCTCGCTTCATATTTATTTCTATTCTAAAACCTCAAACTTTTAAGTTTTCCACTCTGTGATATTACATACTTTTAACTAACTACACACTCATAATCTTAGTGTTATTAATTAATTTTTGAAGTCTTCTCCACAGCTATAGGTCAATTGCAATGTTCTCTTCTGGGTCTGTGCCTTTAAGCACAGAAATTTTAAAATTCTCTGCATCTAGTGTTCCAACAGGACAACACTCTCATGCACATGATGTGAGTCTTGGGGATGTCCTGTGCAGCCAGAGCTGCACTTGATGATCCTGCTGGGGCCCTTCCAACTCAGCATATTCGATGATTCTATTATATTGTAAGTTAAAACTGGATATTCATGTTAATATAACAGCTAAGAGAAATAGTAAGATTGAATTAAACAATTTCATTCTCTAGAAAAACTCCAAAAGGCAGTGCCAGTGGGAGTGCAGCCTTCAGTCATGGAAACCTAAGGGCAGGACTCGAATTTTCAACACCTACATGATGGCTGAGCTCACTGGCCACAGCACACTGCCCTGAAGCTCAGGGATGTTACTGCATCAGCCTCTCTACAAACTGCTTGTAGAAAACCCCCTAATCCCACTGCACATGCACTTCAGTCTCTTTGAGCACAAGGCTCATTTGACCTCGGTGATGCTGCCATTCTGAACTTCCCCTTCAATCTCCATTTAAGAATTATTTTCCCAATGGAAAATGTGAGGTGGGATTCATCATACTCTCCTTTAGATATCTATCACAAGATGTCCTTAGCAGAGCTGGGTGTCCAGATTTCTTGTTAGGGCCAATGCAGTTCTAGTCAGTGATATCAGTGGCATTTAGGATATGTTTTGCCTTGCTGGGGTGATTGTTATACTAGATTATTTGCTTGAATTTGTTCCAGCACCAATGCAAGCAACTGATAGGGACTATTCTAAGTGATGTTAGAATAGTTTTATAGGAACAGGCAAATGTTGGGTCTGTGGCTGCAGGCAAATACAGATACGTTTTAATATTGGTGTTGATAAATATGTTCCTCACCCTTAATTAGAAATGACTGTTAACTACATTGTTGAAAAGATAAATTTTTATGAAGTCACATATATTTGGCATAGTGTCTGAACACATTTGGGGGCTTTGGTAGGGCTGCCTTTCACAGCGTGTTGCATTTTTCAGAAGGAATTTGAAGAGTAGAGTTTGAAATTAAATTAAAAAAACCCACACACAAAAAAACCCTACCTCAAACAAAACAGAGCAGCAAAACCAACTGTTTTAATGCAACACAAACTCATTCCTGCTAATTGCATGAGAAGTTGCTAGTTCAGGGATTTGTGTGATGTTAAGAGTTTGCACTGATGCCTCGTTATTCATGCTCAGGACAGAGATTCACGTCACTCCACAGCAGTTTGCTTTTTGTAAAGATAATATACAAAGCTTTCAAATCTATTAGAAGTACATCTCCCTCAACACTTGCAGGTTTACTAGGTGTAAATCCCCCCTCAAGATCAGAGTCTCCTCCACCATGCTGGGGAGCCCTCACTGCAGCCCAGGGCTGGGAATTCGGGTCACTGTGGCACCAGAACTGCCCGAGGTGGCCATGGAAATGCACAGATGGAGGTTCCTGGGCTGTCAGAAATGTTTGCCAGGGGCCAACTGGCAGCTGACCAGGGCAGTGACCCTTCCCCTCCCCTTGGCATTGATGAGGCCACACCTCAAATCCTGAGCTCAGTTTTAGGCCCCTCACTACAAGAAGGACATTGAGGGGCTGGAGTGAGTTCAGAGATGGGCAGCGGAGCTGGGGAAGGCTCTGGAGCACAGGTCTGATGAGGAGCAGCTGAGGGAGCTGGGAGTGTTTGGCCTGGGGAAAAGGAGGCTCAAGGGGGACCTTATTGCTCTCTACATCTCCCTGAAAGTGTTCCCCAAACAGGCTCTTTCACCCAGTGTGCAAGAGCCAATCCACACAGAGTTGAGGTATTTGATTTATTTACAGTTCTGTGCAGAAAGGGGTGCTGGGTGGCAAATCCACAAAGCCAGCACAATGACTACCAAAACTTTTCACTATTTATACATTTTAGCAAAGGCACTAATGTTCATTCATTAGAAGTTACTTAGTTCTCTTATTAATTAGTGTTCTATCGTCTATTGGTTAATGATTCTCTTGCTTCTCATGTTAATTTGTCTGCATGCTAAGTCCTTTTCTTCCTTTGAGTTGGTGGCTTTCTTGAGTCATGATTTTCCACTGCTGGAATTACTTTTTATCCCCTAGGAGCTCATGCAGCACAGTTGCTGAGTTGTCCTTATCAGTTTCTTCCTTATCTTGGGGCTTCTGCCAAATGTCCTTGTGGCCCATAAATTCCATGTTCTTTGTGTCCACTGCCAGTGGCACATCCTTCTTCCCGAGCTCTTTGTTAACCTCCCCCTAGGTCTGAGATCATTGAACATATCCAGCACTAAACCTTAACAAGGCAACAAGTATTTTTTCTTTCTAATGCCTGGACATCACTTAGATCTTGTTAGCTGCTATCTTATTCACAGATTAAATCTCCTTTTTTGTTGATTAGGCTTGAAGGTATACAAAGAACAAATGTCAAAGAATATCCTTTCTTAATTTTTTTTTTTTACATATTCCACATTTTGAAACCAAAGAAGGCTGTAGCCAGATGGAGGTTGGCCTCATCTCCCAGGTAAATAGCAACAAGATGACAGGAACAGAGGACATGGCCTCAAGCTGTACCAGGGGAGGTTTAGGTTGGGCATCACAAAGAATTTCTTCACAAAAAGGGCAATTAAACACTCCCTGGGCTGCCCAGGGAGTGGAGTCGGCATCGATGGAAGCGTTCAAGGAACGCCTGGACGTGGCGCTCAGCGCCATGGTGTAGGTGACAAGGTGGTGTTTGGTCATAGGTTGGACTCAATGATCTTGGTGGTTTTTTCCAAGGTAAATGATTCTGTGGAGAGGAAAGCCAGCAGGGAAGGCTGTCTCGGCTGTCCCATGCCGGATGAGCTGGCCCAAGGCCCAAAGTCCAAGGCCCAGCCTCTGCGGGCACACCCGGG
>VYZP01051496.1:0-37024 GCA_013400635.1 Hypocryptadius cinnamomeus | reverse complement strand
GGGTGCCGGGCCCAGCGGCAGCTGGAGGCGCTCCCGGGGCATCCTCGGAGCCTGGGGCCCGGCAGCCGCGGCCTTCCCCCGGCTCTAAGCGCCTCACAGCCCAGCCGGTGCCGCGGAGGGCCGGGCCAGGCCAGGTCGTATCCCAGTCCATCCCCTCGGCCGCGCCACCGCCACTGCCCGGCTCCCCGGGCTCCTCCCGCCCCCATTACCTGGGGGTCCCGTCAGAAACACGTGCTTGGACATGACGCGCTCCCCACTCCGCCCTCACCCCCGCCCGGCGCTGCAGTCCGCCCCAGCCCGGCCCCGCCCCGCCCCGCTCCGTTCTGCCGCGCTCCGCTCCGCCCCGGGCGGGCGGTGCCCCCCGAGGCCTCGGGCACGATGGGCCCTGCTCGGCCTGAGGCCGCCTCGGAGGCGGGGTCAGGCAGAGGGTGCTGCTGGGATGTTTACCGGAGGATGGTCGCGATTTAGGGTTAGGGAAGAGGGGAAGAACGGCAATTAGTTTCCTAGTTGAGGGCCAGCGTCTTCTTTATCCAGTTAGCTTAACCTGTCACATCTCTGAGTAGTTTAATGCAATAATAGAATGTTAACGTGTGGGAATAGACTTTAAAGATCATTCCCAAGCCTCCCTGGGATGGGCAGGGACACCTCCCACTAGACCAGGTTGCTCAAGGCCTCATCCAACCCGGCCTTGAACACTGCCGGGGTTGGGGCATCCACGGCCACTCTGGGCAGCCTGTTCCAGGTCCTCACCACCCTCACAGTGAAAACAATCTTTTTAATATCTAACTTAAATTTTCCCTCTCTGTTTTTACCCATTACTCCTTGTCCTATCACTACCTTCCTGCCAAAGAGTCCATCTCTGGCATCACTGTTTGCCCCTTCAGACACTGGAAGGTTGCTGTAGGTCTCCACATAACCTTCTCCAAGCTGAACAGACACAACTTTTTCAGCCTGCCTTGATAGAGGAGGTGCTCCAGTCATTTTACCAACTTTGTGGGCTCTTCTGGACTTGCTCCAATACTTCTATGTTCTTATGGTGGGGACACTAGAACTGTACCAGTGGAGACCCCTCCAGATGGGGTCTCACAAATGCAGAGATATTATAATAATAAACTCTCCCTAGAGCTTTTTACCTGTTTCAAGTAAGCAATGTGCTCCAGGGTGTAGCAAACCAGCAAATGAAAAGATTTTGTCTGATACCTCAATGCAGACAGCAAATGTAACTACAGGGGGTGGATATACAACCAGGGGATTGTTACAAAGCTAAGCAAATTGAGAAGGTCTGGCAGGTTTAACAAAGATGCTCATAGACATCTGCATCCCAAAATGCCATATGCATGTGGCCTCCATATTTGTTTAGGCTTTCCTGATGGGGAGAAGTAAGGGGGGCAGGGAAAAGGATTTTTGTGTGGAGCTGTCTGGGTGAAGTGATGTGTGGACACCAAAAAATACTGATTCCTGCCTGGCCATAAGCACCAAAGTGGTCACCCAAAAATACTGGGCTATGGAAGGGATAGAAATTGGACATTCCAATTTCTGTTCGCCTTACTAGAATAGATCACTTCCGGTTCAACCCATCATTGTCAAGCTTTCATTTTAAGTGATTTCTCAAGGAGTTAAAGGGTATTCATCATTTTCACAAAGATAATGAATATCATTGTCAGCCAGATGAAATGTGCACATCAGCAGGTAGAGTGCACCTCACAGTAGATGGGTATTTTCATAAATTGAACAAAATATTTTTGGCCACTCTCTCTTGTATTCTTTCATATTCTTAGAAAGAATGACTGCATGTGGAACATGTTTCATGCTTAAATGCTTAATTAGGAAAACTTGACAACTCTGGCATGACTCTTGGGAGGTCAGAGGGTCAAGAAGTAGCAAAGAGACCTTCCCTTGTCATCTGACATGAAAACTGTGTTTTCATAATTTACATTCCAGTACTTTGTTCTGGTGGCTTTTTAGGATCAGTGAAACTGTGATGTTAACTTACAGGTTCTTGTTTGTCAGGCGTCTTCAATCTAAAGAGAGAACTGCAGAGAAGAACTGCATATTTGAATGGACTATTAACACAAGAACAACACTTGACAACTGGCTACTTTAGCCTTGCCCTGAACTTCCTGCATAAAGCTTACCATGATTAATTTTACAGGTAGGTTTTCTGTATAATATTAAACTAAATCAGTCTGCTGGCTGGTCTCCCAGGCAGGCCACATAAAGAGACCCAGACAATGTTGTTTTGTTCGATGTTGAGTTTTACTAGGTTTTACAAATCAACCCTTTCTCTTTCAGAAGCGCATGTGGAGAATTTTAAGGCTATCACTACTGTTTGACAGAACCCTTGTTTTCTGGTATTCCAAGAACTCTTTCATCCCATTTTCCAAAACAGGGCTCTCAGAGTTATTTCACTATGTGGTTAAGACCTTTCTCTTGCAAACAGATGTGTAAGCAAAGTAGTTGCAGCACCAGGCCTTAAATTAGTTAGCATTTCACTTTGGTTTCCATTGTAATTTCTACTATAAAATGTTGTCTCTTTCTGAATACCCTGTCTAGGTTAAAGTCATTTAAAAGCATGAAAGCCATGAAGTAGTTATGCCAGTTGTGCTTTTGTAGAGTTTTGCTGTTAAGAGGACCTTATGTTTGCTATATTAACTGGAATATTAATGCATATTTTGTCAAAGATTTACTATTTAAATTTGTTCCCTTTGATATATTTATTCTGTAATCAGTGACTGCATAGAAGATGCAGGTTGTTCAAGGAGTACGAGTTGCAGGGCACAAGTTGTCTTCTCTGTAGCTGAATGCTGGAACCAGTAGTGTTTGGAGTCAGCCTTTGTGCTTTCCTGATCCTGGGATTTTTGCATTCTTGGATGGAGATGCTTAGCTGAAATAAGTAGAAAGATCACATACCCTAGCAGTGTAGATAACTCTAAAAGAAAATAGGTACGTGGGTTTTATTCCTTCCGGGATGAGGAGAGAAGAACACAGCTTTTCCTCTTCCAGTATGGGTAACTTAATTACTAGTAATTTATTCCTAAAAAGTTTCCAGTTCATAATATTTTCCTGACCAAGTACCTATACTCTTTTTTTGCTAGGTGAGGGTGAGTAAAATTCACTTAATGCTGAATTGAATTGTGTGATTGGGCAAGGCCATGAAAGAAGTATTTACAAAAAGACCTCCTCCGCAGTTCCAGGGGCAGGCTGTGATTCTGGGTGATCTGTGGAGACCTTGGAAGGAGCTGTCAATCATTTTTATGAACTGTCAGCTAAGCCTGGGGAAGCTTGCATTTATTGCTGGATGTTGACTAAAAAAAATTGGGTAGAGTCCTAGACCTTTATGTTGAATGGGGTAAAATTAATTAACTGCAAATTTCCAGACCAGTGACTAAGAAAAGAGGCCATTTATGATATTTATGGTATTCCCTAGAGTAGAAACTGGAAGGAATGAGAGTGTAATCTACCATCTCTGACCTGCCTCAGTAGGCAGGAGTTTACATTTCAGCACTCTGCCTTGGGGTAGGCACAGTACCGCATTACAGTTTCAGCCCTTGGTTTATCTGGTGTTAGGTTTTGGAGTTTTTCCCCCGATGGAAGAGAGAATGGTCAAGTTGGAACTCTTTTCTTTCTCTCCAATAGAACTTGTCTTCTTGATTCACAGTACCTCAAGTTGGTACAGCATTTTGCTTGCATCAGGATAGGGAGGTATGCTTTTTAAAAAAATAACACTTTGTATTAGAGAGTTCCTTATTTTTGTCCTTGTTCTCCCCTGCAGAGAATTCTCCTGCTCGCAGATAGTGGGTCTGGCTGTATACCACTGGCCATCTAATCATATCGGTGATTGTATTTCAGAGTTGACTTCCGTTTGGCCTGTGGAGCAATCATGGCATCAGCAGGTGTCTGAGAGAAAGCATTGAGCATCTACAGCCTGACCATCTTTAATCTTAAACTTCCCAGAGAGATAAGCCATTAGCTACATGCAGAGCTTCCTCTGGATGAAAACTATGGTCCTCCTTCTATCAGAGATTCACCTATAGAGCTTTTTTGTGTGAGTCATGCAGTAGAAATCCTTTATGTTCGTTCCATCAATGGTTGTGTCCCCCAAAACAGAAAAAAATCCTGAAAGTATTTCCTGAAAATAGAAATAAATAATAGAAATAAATATATCAGATGTTATAAATAAAAATATGGTAGTTGGTGAGTATTTGTGAAATTGAATTTACTATTGTAAGCAACAGAGAGCAACTAACATTCAAAGAATGTAGTCCTCTGTCTCTCCGAGTACAGCATATTGCACCTCCTCAGCAATTGCAGACAGAGAGGAAAAAGCAAAAAATCCAATAAGCTGCTGTACACTTTTTAAAACGTACATGTCTGGATATAAGAGGAAGACACTTTTAGTGAGTTATGCAGCATAAACAGAATCCTTATTAGGCAGGAGAGAAGTCACGTAGAGCTCAATCCATAGCACAAATCCATAGGAAACCAGTTTCAATTGTTTCCATTCTCAATGAAATATCTTGCTGGTTTGCTGGTCTAGACTCCCACCTCCTACTTCTTGAAAAACATAAAGAGTCTCCTTGAAACTGCATGACATTTTGTATGGTATTCTTTACAGTTTTACTAGAAAGAGCAAGATGCATTCACTTTGAAAAAAAATGCAGCTTTAGTTTTTTATGGGATGATAAAACCAGATTTACTGTGATAATCTGTTATTTTGACAGGGATACTGACCTGAAAATTTCAAATTTCAACAGAATTCTGTCAGATGTCAATGTAATACCCTGTAGCTGAGAAAGAACATTGCAAAAGAGAATAAATTTCATTGTATTGCTAAATTTTTCATTGCTGTTTTTTAAGGTGTAATAATTTTGTCAAGCAAATGTCATTCTTGTGGTTGTTAATTTAAATAGGCAGGAACATAAGTGAATTTCTATACTACTTTGAGTGACAGTTGACAGAGTACAAACTGCTTTACTAAAAAGCACATTAGGCAGTAGTTCCTACAAGACAGTTCAGAGAAACCATAGGATGAAGTGAATTCAAAAATCACAAGAAAATGAAGCAAATAATCTCCCATTGGGGCTGAGGGAATACAAGGAAAAGCTAAGCCAGTTTGACAAGCTGTAGATATAAATGTATTTAGAAGAATAGAATTTTCAGATTTCCACTCCTCACAGATGCTGCTTTTTTGGGTAACAGCTTTTATACCTAAAAAGGATGCAGTGGTGAGCCATGCAGTACACTGATGGACAAGTGTAAGGATGTTTCAGGAAGTCCTTCACATCTTTGGCACCTACACGGACGAGGGAGTGATCATGTAGACTGTCAGTAGTTGCTGGGTCTGGTAGCTTGTGAGAAGGAAGCCTGCTCTAGCTCCATGCCTCCTCATTCAGCCAGTAGTGAGACTGAGCACATATTCCCAGTGTACCTATTACATACATGAGTGATTGGCCGTGCAGATCAGCACAACAGAAAACACAGCATAAACAATAGCAATGGATTCACCCTGTTCCCCTCCTTGGCTGATCAGCCTTGAAGCCCTTTAATAGAAAATGTGCATACCTGTATGTGTATTGTCGTGGCTTAGGAATGGTACTCCCCAATTCAGTGCTCCCCTGAGACTCTCCAAACCACACTGCTGCTCTCTCTCACTCCCCCATGTCCCCCCCACCTTCTTGCTGCAGCAGGATGGAGGTGAGAATTGGAGGCACGAAAGGGAAAGGTCATGAATTGAGATAGGAACCCTTTACTGGAAACAGCAGTGAGATAAGAAAACAAACAGTAACAGCAACAGTAACAAAAATATACAGAAACAGAGAATGATTCTCGTGCAGAAATGTTCACCGCAGATCCTGGGCCAATGAACAATATGAGAGAGCTTCCCTGCCACATTTTTTCAACAGGAAGGAACCTCCTCTCCCCAGAAGAGCAAGAGAGTTCCTTTCCTGTGGCCTGCAATGAGGTGAGGTGGTACAGAATAACATGAGGATCCTGGCCATGCCACTTAACCACATCCCTCCTGGCTACTGCAAAAATTAACCCTGTTCTGCCCAAAACCAGCAATATATATATTTATACACACACACACATGTATATACACACAATATGGATTCATTTAGATCCATTTTATGCAATATGAACAGGACAGCCAGAGGATCAGGCCCAGTCAGCATGGGCTATGAAAGGCAGGTCCTACTTGACCAACCTGGTCTACTCCTGTGACCAGGTGACCCACTTATTGGATGAGGGAAAGGCTGACGATGTTGTGTACCTAGACTTTAGTAAATCCTTTGATACTGTCTTCCACGGCATTCTCATGGAGAAACTGGCTTCTCACCGTGTGTGTGGATTGGTGTACTCTTTGCTGGGTAGAAGATTGGCTGGATGGCCAGGTGGGACTGGGTCTTTTCTCCCAGGCAGTCAGTGATAGAACAGGAGGAAATGCCCTCAGGTTGCACTAGGGGAAGTTTAGGTTGGATATTAGGAAAAATTTCTTCACAGAGAGAGTTGTCAAGCATTGGAACAGACTGCCTGGGGAAGTGGTGGAGTCATCACATTCGAAAAAGGTGGTTATGGCATTTGAGGACATGTTTTAATGGTGAACATGGTGGTAGTGCTAGGTTGGTGCTTGGACTTGATCTTAAAGGTCTGTTCCAACCTTAACAACTCTATGAATCTGAAATTTGCTATACAGCTTTTCTTCTATTCTGAATAATTTAGCATCAGTTGTAATCTTTGTCACTTTGCTGTCTACTCTTCTGTATATAATTTGTGATGAAGTTGAATAAAATAGCTCTTAGTGTGGATGCAGCTGGACATCTGGTGATGAACTTCATCATTATGAAAAATGTCCACTTGCCCCTATATTTTCTTTCTTGTATTTTATGTAATTATTTATTCATAGTAAGATTATTCCATGGCAGTTTGGCTCTTCAAAGGCCTTAGGTGAGTGGCCTTTCAAAGGCCTGGTAGAAACCCAAATGAACTTTTTCATTCAGATTATCTATTTCCATATGCTCTAATAAAATCTAGGAGATCTGTGAAACATGACTGGTTTCTTGCCAGCATCAGACACCACATTCTTGCAGTAAGTCTCCAGACATGTCTATGTCAATAGATTAATTCTTGCAGACAATGAGGAAAAGTGAGTTATATGCCTGGTCCATCAGCTTCAAGAATTTAATTTCTCAGACACTTAGTATCCCATTTGTTTTTTAAATTAGTTATTACTTGCAAAAGTTATTAAGTCTGAAGAAATAGAGAGACAGCATAACTACAAAATCTAATTTCCCTAAAACAGGAAGTTTCCAATTTTTCCAGCCTTATTCACACTAGTGATGCCTTGAAATTACTTCAAGTTAGATTTTATTATCCAGTAAAATACTAATCAGCATAAATGAAACTGTCAGAAAGCTACATAAAAAACTGCCATAAATAGATCTCTTTTTCTTTTGTATATTCAGTTTGGATTAAAGCTTTTGATCATTCAGGGTCGGCAGAAACCATTATGGATATGTACTCATATCTGTGTTATATCAGATGCCAGGAAATAGTACCCATTTATTCTGTGTGAAATCCAATGCATTGTGGTCATTTGAGGGTTCAAGTGGGATGCTGAGGAATTTAACAAAACATTTCAATAAAATAGCACAGTAGTTTATTACCTTCATTTAAAATTTGCATTTCTCTTTCTGATCAGATTTTTCTAGCTTTGGATTTCAGCCAGTGAATCTTGTTATGTCTTTGTCTTTCTAGAAACTGGACACTGTTCTACTAACCTGGTACTATGTGTACTTAGATTTGTGTCACTGTCAAAAAATGCTTCTATATTTCTTTTGTTGCATCCTCTTCCTCACTGTGGTGTTAAAAGGGACATCCTGTACTCCTGCGTTTATTATAACATTTTCCCAATAAAATTAGGTCTCTGGTAGTTACTTTTCTATTTCTTCTCTTTTTACCAATAAAAGAACAAGGGAAGGAAATTTGCCTGGTGAATTAATTCCTCCTAGTGCCACCTATGTTTTTGCCCTGCCACAAAGTAGAAAGTCACAGAGAATAAACAAACAGTCTCTCCTGTGCTAAAATCTATACAATCTCTGGCATGGCTGCCAATCATGTATTGCTTGATGTGAAAAACAAAACCCTATTTCAGCATGAGCAGTTAATGGTATTGACATTGCTGAATAGCCAATTCAGCTCAATATTACTGGGAAAAAATGTAATTTGAGCCACCAGATGGATGAAATTCATTTTTTAAATTATAAAACCATCTTCATGGTTAACATTTTCTTTAGTTACCATTTTTTTATCATGTGTTTTTTAGCGTAGTTGCATTTGTCATGTTGCTGGTAATGAAGTTAAGTTTAATTTCTCCTATAAACCCTTGTGAGGGCTGTGTATAATTCTGTTTGTGTCATTACGAATTCTGATTCATCAGTTTAGATTGTTGTTCTGAAGTCTTGGTTGCTGGAAACAGTGATTTTCCTTCTTGCCAGGAACTGATTATTTGTTTTCTTCCCAGAAGAAAAGCTTGTTATTTACTTGTTCATAATATGTACTTTGTCTGCCTGACTGATATTTGAAGTCCATTTGTAGCTTAGGTGTTTTTCAAGTGAAAATCTTCCATGAGTGAAATAAGTGGATTAACACCAAGTGGATAGATTTAGCAAGGCAATGCATTTAACATTTAAAATGTAATAAAGGGTGGATCTCTGCCTCATGACCTTGTATCAGAGATTGGCCATCATTCTGCAAGCACTTAGGTTTGTATTCAGCCTTGCCACTGTTATGTGTTCACGAACCAGTGATGTCATGGCCTGTTCCTAGCGGTGGTGGAAGCCTCCTTCCTCTTAATTTAATTTGAAAATACTTGCTTTTATGCTAGGAAACTTCTCCCCATTTATTATTTTTCCTGTTCCATTGTGGGGGAAATCAGTGTTAACCTTGAATTAAGTCTAATTGTTGGAAATTAAATGTTGGAAAGTAGCATCTAAAGATCGCCTCAGCATTCTGGTGTTGAAAGGAGAGCTGAGTGCTCTGACTTGTTGAGTTAATGGATGATTATGTGACAAAGTACCTTTCTTAATTAGGGAGACCATGAGAGGAAGAAAACATGGACGTGAGGGAAACAGTTAAGGCTCATTAATATACTCTTTTTCCCCTCAGTCGTAAGTCTCTTTACCAACAAATGAAAACATAAGACTAGTGTTGTGCTGAATGAATAGCAAGAACCATTCTTTCTCTGCTCTTTTCCTGAGTTCCCAACCTGAACTGAAGGGCAGCACCTTTATAGGTAGGTAGGTTGGTTGGTTGGTTGGTGTGGTAGTGCATCATTTTCATATTACCTTTCTTTTTTTCTTCCTCCTTTTCAGGACTCAGCAGAAGTCCTGACTTTGCTTCTGTTATCTCTATAGGCAGTCCTGTTCTTTTCCACCTTCATGTGAAAAAACAGCTTATATAAGTAAAGATTATGGGACCAAGACACAAACTGAATTAAAGAGGGTAGTTGAACCTAGTGAGGATTATCCAAATGCATTTTAAATACAAATGTTATTCCATAAATGCTTTTTGTTCAAGTTTTTTGATTTTAAATCCTTCTTGTTTTACATTGGGTAGCATTAAAAAGCTAACAGTTACCAACTTTTTTATGTAACTTACCTGGAAACTGCACTGTCAAGTTCAGCTTAATGGTTGCTAATGTTTTAGAGAGCAGCCTGTATGAGTATACATTGAGAGAAACTAAGGGAGAGCCAAAATGTCCAATGGGGATTTAAAAACAAATTGGATGACTGAAACCATGATACATGTTGGAAGTTACTCTGTTAGTCTCAGCATCCTGACTAGAACATGGTTTTGATTATTTATGTTCTGTTTCTTCAAGTCCCTCACTATGTTTTAGACTTAACTGTTGTAGCACGTGGCATGGCCTATCCTAATCCATTTCGTTTGGGATGTAGCAATTCTCATAGCACAACATTTTCCTCCAGAAGTGTAAACAGCTTTTCCCAGTGTAAGTTGGTAGAACAGAGGACACTTATTCCCATGGTATGTGCAAAGCCCATAAATGAATCCTTCTGGATGAAAGATTCTCCATAAGTGCAAGATCACTATCACGACTGCTATAAAAACCTGAATGCTGCTTGGAGAGTCTTAAATATATTTCTGACACTCTTTCCTTGCTGGCAGTGCTACTTCTTCAGTGCTTTTCCTGCTCTTTAATCCTAATGTTCTGGAATTTTATTTAAAGTGAATAAACTGAGAATCCTGGTTCCCACAACTAACCATTCTTCAGCACAAACTGGTCCCAGCACCTTTTACAGGAGGTACTATTAGCTGTAAAATACCTCTATCAATCAAAGCAGCATACAAAGAATATATCACTATTTAAAGTAATTTACATCTCAAGTTTGGCATATAATTCCTCAAGGGATGGAGTGATATTTAAACATCAGGCCTAGTGAGCAGTGATACTAAATGTTCTCTAAGAATACTAGTCACTGATGTCTCAAGTTATCATGATCAATAGTAAGCTAAGATTTTATCCTGTCCAGTCTCCAGTTACAGTAATTTTGGACATTTCACAAGTAGAAAATTCAGGGGGGAAAAAAAGAACGATAAGAAAAACAAAATACAAAGTAAATAGTCTTCTTGTTCCTGCAGTCTATAAGCTGGTCATAGATGAACCTTCAGGGATTTAAAATTCAGTCCAAATGAGCATCTAGGGCTTCAGATGTTATCAGATGAACCAGTCAAATCTAGAAAGCTCTTATGTAGGTTTACCATTCTGTGCTGTTACAATGAAATAACACGAGGATAAATGTCTTAATTACATCTCACCATTTGTTGTATCAGAACAGAAATTGGAAGCTGTCTGAATCTGGACTGCATGTCAGTTTAGAGAGACAGAGAAAAGCCAGAGATTTCCTGCTTATTTGAATTATTTTGTTCTTTCCCACTAAATATGTTGGCTTGGACAAAACCCCAAAATTTAAATACCTGACTGTGTTTATATGTGCAGAGATGTGTGTGCTTCTGTCAAATATACATTATTTATCCGCACATCTATGTTATATGAGAATGCTCAGAGACACAATAACAAGCATTTTCAGTGTATTCTTATTTCCACTTGTGCATAACAATCAGCCAAAGGTTAACATTGCAACCATTTTGCAGCTATTTGCAGAACATTAATTATTTATTCTCACTTCAATGTGTCATTGTAATTAATTCACGTTGGAGAATAACGTTCAAATTTAGTTTACCTAGTTCAATTTAATTCTGAGTCCTTGTTAGAATGTAGCTTAAACAATGACCGCATTTTCTGAAAATATGTAACAAGAAAATAACATCTGCTGCCTGCACTATGCTGGCAAACACCAAGGCTAATGAATGGTTGTCAGTATCAAAACAGATGTCTGTTTAACAGTTTAAAAAATATTCTTTACCAGTCAAAATAAATCCCCAAATTAATTAGACTCTTGTTTGCAGTGTGTGGCTCAAGTTTCTTTTCTATGGTGAGGCATGACGAAAATATTGGTAGATTGAAAGGTTTCTGTTCCCCTTAAGAAGTCTGACTTCAGAGTGACATCAGATTTGGCTTGTGGAATCCATAAAAACAGTTTGATTTGATGAGGATTATCTTCTCAGTAGAAGACGACTTTCTAATATGCTGAATATATTTATCTGCATAGGAGTATTACAGTTCAAAATCTGAAGGGTTTTCCTTGGAGTGGAAAAGGAACGTTTAAGGGAAATACAGATAGCTGTAACATACAATCAAGTGAAATAAAATGGAAACAACTTCAGTGCTCTCTACTCCATATGTCATATTCTTAGCAGTTCTCAGCATGTATACCTTGGGTCTTCTTAGATCGACCCCGCTTCCCAATGTAAGCAATGTAAACACAAACACTCAAAACAATGAACAAACTACACACAACATCCATAGGTCACTCTTCCATTTGTCTCTCCTCACTCAAGTCATATTAAATTCAGTTTCTTCTTTTTCCTGGAATGACAAGTTATTTTAAACCCTTCATGGTTAGCCAGGTCAGTATTAGGAAAGTTCATTTTCTAATGAGGAGTCTTATTTTTTCAGCTGAGACATTCAGTGTACAGAGTCAGAGGTTTGCAGGTCAGGACGGAGCCATGAGTGTAG
The DNA here is from genome assembly GCA_013400635.1 of Hypocryptadius cinnamomeus. Classification (NCBI taxonomy): domain Eukaryota; kingdom Metazoa; phylum Chordata; class Aves; order Passeriformes; family Zosteropidae; genus Hypocryptadius; species Hypocryptadius cinnamomeus. Next base: position 24,867 of record VYZP01051496.1, on the reverse strand, counting down.
ATTCTAAATTACTCTCTTGAATGTGTAGAATTTTTTAACCTTGTAACAGTGTCTCTAGCCTGTCAAGTTTCATAGCTCTGAGTACACTTTCATGGAGATGTGAGCATTACGCAATATATTTTGATCACTTTTTTCCATAATGGTGACATTAATACTTGAATAACTTCATCATGACGTTATTCTTTTTCCTTGTTACTTTTTCTCCAAAGCAAACAGCATTTAAGAAGATTAATTGATTTTGGAGGATGAGTCAACAAATTACATGTTGTGTTTTATCTTTATCATACACAGAAAATTACTGGTACAGTGTGTCAGTAATTCACAATGGCATATAAATAGGACTGAATCCAGCAGAGATCATAGTGTGGCAAACACTGCTCATTATTCAATTTACTTTTATGAACATCAAGAGGAATTAAAAAGGAGTCTGTAGGTGTTGCAGAGGCTTTTGCTGTTTTGCCAGAATAATCCCTAAGTATTGCACATACTTAAACAGTTACAGAGGTTATGAGTAGTGCACAAGCGCAATGCCACTTAATGTAAGCAGTCTTTCACCACTTGCACTGTTAAAACTTGCTGGATTGCTGTATAATTCTTACTGAAAAGTGCAATCTAGTTTTGTACCTGAAGTTTTAGATGTATCTTCCTCTTTGTTGTAGGTATTGACTTGCTCGTCATAAAGGCTTCTCAGTAAGATGCAATAAAACCCATGGGAAGAAGTTTTTCCAAATGATTTTCTGTCTCCACAAAGCAACTTTTTATGAACTGCTTAGTACTTCAAAACTATGGATTTGGGTTTTTTAAAATCCTCTCATCTTAGTTTCTAGCAAGTGTGAGGCACTGATTATCTTGTAGAAACTACTGAACTCTGACTTCTTATTCCTTTGATGCTTCTTATGTTGAATTGCTTCTCCCAACCAAGAGTAGAAGCAAGGCAAGGAGAGAGAACAGGGTACAAGGAGAGAGAATTTCCTGTGCTTAGAAATTATAAAAGCCATGAATTATAGTTTATCCCACAATTACAGTTTATGGTGCACTAGATGTATGTGGAATTCTGGAATAATTATACTGTGTGAAAAGTTGGTTTTTTGTTTTCTCTTTGTTCTTCTTTTCACACAGAATCAGTTTTAAAATTGCTTCCTTCTCTTATGCCTGATAATAGACTATATATTTTACAGCATCACTAAAACCAAAAATAAGAGACAGAATGTGGCCTCTGAGCAGGAAGTTGGGTTGTGTTCTGACAGGATGGCAGAAAATCATCTTCTATTCCCTGCCTTTTACTCATGTAGAATTGTAAGAACCTGTCTTCTGTATATATTGTCCTGTGAGATGGAGGAGCAGATTTTGACTGACAGAGGACCTCCAAGATTGTATCCCAACTTCTGTCTCTTTTTGCCATTGCCAGTCTAACACACTGGGCACTTAGGGTCATACAATAGGGATCATCTCAGCTGTTGTGCTGCCTCTTGCTCTGCATTAAAGCTGCACCAGTGTAGGAGTGTGTTGAATGTGAGCATAGACTGGAGTGCCCAGGAAAAATGGAAAGCAGCGAGTCACCAGGAACTACGGTATTGGTCCAGTTTTGGAGGGTTCTGATGACAGACTGGCTGAGTTGCTAACCAAATGTCTAGAAAAGAGAGTGTTGTCCTTGAGTCTGGAGAAGAATTATTTAAGAGGCATGTCAGTAAAATAATTATCTGGAGAAAAGCAGACTTTAGAAAAATAATCTGCTTGAAACATGCAAATTGAGGGGAATGCAAATCAGTGAAACTTTTTGTTCAGGGTAATCAGTTTCTTTCATTCTACTCTGCCAGTCTTCTTCATGTGTTGTGGAACATAAATTGAAAGAGAGAACTTGTGGCAAGATACACTTAAAATAGTGGCAGACAGACAATAAATTCTATACATTTCTTTGTATTTTCCTATCACAAAAATACATATGTGGTAGAAAATCAGTTCTGACTTTCCTGAGGAACTTTCTGTCAGAAGTATTTGCTAAGAAACAAGAAAAACCTAACCACAACAAAAGCTCATCAGAAGTAGTAGCATTCCTCTTTTTGTAAAAGCTCATGTGATTTTTGAGAAGTCTGTATTTATAAAAAAGCTGTTTTGGGGCACAGTTCATAATAAAGGTGATAGTAATTTTTCTCCTTTTACTTCTTTCCTCAATATCCTATGGACCAGAGTATACATAGCTCCAAAATTAAGCTCTTTACAATTAAAATTAGCTATGAATTTTATATGCTTATTGCGCATTGTAGCCACCAAATATCACTTTTGGCAGTGTCCTCAGTTAAAGAAGAACTGTGAGGCTTGAGTTGTTTCTTTAAAACAAAATAAATTGAAATGAGCTATGAGTAGTGAATGGAGGAATAGCCTTTTGCCTGTCTTTGATATCTTGGGGAACCATGGCACATCTGTCAATAGCAGTGCTATTGCTGGCTGTCTTTTGTACAGAAAATCTACCAGTCTTGCTTGCAGATTTTAAGATTAAGAAAGATTAAGTAATTCTCTTGTCTATAGAATTAGTTTCCCTCTGTAGCATGAAGAAAATATAAGGCATTGCATGGAAGTTTGGAGACCATAAAATTGGTAGGATAAAACAAATGAAGAAGGTACTGCATTATAAACTGGGAGCATTTGCACATGAAAAGTGAAAGCCTGTGTGTTTCAGAAGCACAAAGATGTTGATCCCACTTGCACAGTGGGGGCTGCATCTTGAGAAAGAAAGCTTCAGAAATAGCAGGGAAGGGCCGGGGGTCGAGGGGTAGTTGGTTGAACACATACTCCTAGTTTTTATGCTGAGACTGAGTAGCTATCACAGTCCTTGTAGGCAATGCAGCAGGAGGAATCCAGAGCAGGGATAGAAAAGCACATTCTGCCATTATACGGCCTGTTACTGGGTTCCTTATCTGTGCTGGTGTTAATACACTTAGGAAGGAAGAGACGAGGGAAAAGCGGTATAGAAAACTCATTAAGTCCCCCAGAATAAAAGGTAAGCTCTCAAATTTACCCATTGAGGTGACTTGAGGTGACATATCAATCTTGATACACACAGGAAGATTTGTAGTATGGCAGTTTTAATGAGCTGTAATAGGGGAATTGGACCAACTCATACTAGAAATAGAGTGCCAGATTTTCTAATGGGATGGTAATTAGCTCCTGGGTCGTAGCAGTCATGATGGATTTTCCATCACTTCCAAGACCTTAAATCTGATTGTGCACTTCTCCATACAATTAGTTTTGACTGCAGCTTATTAAAGTGACTTGGGAATTGTTGTGTGAGAGTGTCTGCTCTGGCTAGATGAGTGTTTTCTGTTTTAAACTTACTTGTAGTTGATGTGCATTCCTAGTCAACAGAAAATTAAAAAAAGAAAAAAAAAGGAAAGTAAAAACCACCAAAAAACCAAAGTGCAGATCCCTGGAATACTTCCACTGTGTTGGAAGGAATAGAAACACTCTCTCTCACTGTGGTTCATCTCTCAGGGCAGCATTGCTTTTTTTTGGTCTCTGCTCATCCTGATCACCTATGTCCTCACTGGATCTCCAGTATACCTGGCAGATCACCAAGTTCTTGCTACTATTTTTCAGCAACCCTTGAGAGTGATTTCCTGGTCTGTTTCTTAGCCCTTGTGGAGAGTCTTGCAAATGCCAGTGAATACTGACATGCTACTTGTTATGTAACAGATTGGAGATGAAATCCAAACCTCTTAAACTGTGTGTACAACTGTGAAAGAATTTGATGCTGCTAATTTGGGAAAGGTTGTTCAACATTTCTGGACTACTCAGAGGTTGTTATGATTCTTCTCATTCTTCAGATCTTCTGTAGCTGTAGTTTTCAAGCTGGTTTTGTTCAGTGTAAAAGTATATTACTTTCAAAGCTGGCTATAACAAACTAAAAGCAAGTGCTGCAGTTGCTTCAGCAACGTAACTTGCGGTGATAAGGGGAAGTAACCCCTGTCCTCCCCAAAGAGATGGATGTCTGTGGGACACATTCTGCTCTGTGATAACTTTGTTACTTACATGGGATTCTGCCGGTGTGAGGGGACAATATATTCTATGGTGTCCTTCCCACAGAAAGCCTTGTATTTGATAAGAATGACATGTCTCACAGCCAGTATGGTTTCATGAGAGAGGGAAGTCCTGCTTGTCAAGCCTAATTTCCTTGTATGACAGGGTAACCCACCAAACTGATCAAGGGAAGCCAATAGATGTAATCTTTTTTTATTTCAGTAAAGATTTTGAGACTTCCTCTCACAGGATCCTTCTGGACGAAATGTTCAGCACACACCTGGATAAACACATCATGAGATGGGTGAGCAGCTGGTGCAAAGGGTCAGGCACAAAGGGTTACAGTGAATGGGGTGACATCAGACTGGGGACCTGTCACTGGTAGGATTCCAGAGGGCTCCATCCGCAGCCCTGTGCTCTTCAACATCTACATAAATGACTTGGATGCAGGACTGGAAGGGATACTGAGCAAGTTCACAAACAGTGCAAAGCTGGGAGGAGCTGTTGACTCTGTTGAAGGCTGGGAGGCCCTGCAGAGGGCCGGGCAATCATCAACCATATGAAGTTCAACCAGGGAAAGTCCTAGACCCTGCACCTGGGATGGGGCAACCCTGGATATATGGACAGACTGGAAATGAGATGCTAGAAAGCAGCGTCATGGAAAAGGACCTGGAGGTCAGTGGCAAGTTGAACATGAGCCAGCAGTGTCCTGGCAGCCAGGAGGGCCAACCCTGGCCTGGGGGGCATCAGGCACAGCATCGCCTGCCGGGCAAGGGAGGGGATTGTCCTGCTCTGCTCTGCACTGGGGCAGCCTCATCTCCAGTGCTGGGGGCAGTTCTGGGTGCCACAATATAAGAAAGACATTGAACTGTTAGGGAGTGCCCAAAGGAGGGCAATGAAGATGGTGGAGGGCCCTGAGGGGAAGGAATGTGAGGAGCAGCAGAGGTCACTTGGTCCGTTCAACATGGAGGGGAGACCTCATTTCAGTTAAAACTTCCTTGTGAGGGGAAGTGGAAGGGCAGGCACTGATCTCTTCTCTGTGGTGACAGACATCACTTTATCACTTCTCAGTGACAGGACATGAGGGAATGGCCTGAAGCTGTTTTGGATATTAGAAAAAGGTTCTTTACCAAAAGGGTGGTTGGGCACTGGAACAGGCTCCCCAAGGAAGTGGTCACAGTCCCAAGCCTGACGAAGTTCAGGAAGTGTTTGGAAAGTACTCGTGGTCACATGGTGTTGCTCTTGGGGCTATCCTGTGCAGGACCAGGAGATGGACTCAGTGATTCTTATGGGTCCCTTCTAACTCAGAATATTCTGTGATACTGTGTTCTCAGCAATGCAAGAGGGAGCTCCAGGAGAATAAAAATCATGTTTAATTTTGCAAGATGGAATGTGTCTCATTGGTACTGCTTTCTTCCCCACTTCTCCTTTCTTCTCTGCCCTCCCTTCTCTCCCCACTGCCTTGTTTTGACTTGTACTCTCTGCTTAATTTCTGCCTGCTGTGCTGAAGAGCTGCCATCCACAAGAAAGCCTCCAATCAATGCACTGGGCACAGACAAAGTTCTGGTAGGATCCAGAAGCAGCTTGAACCTGACCTAGCTGAAACAATCATCTAAAGATACCAAATCATCCATTATTGTAGCAGCTTTAGATGCATTTGTTCCATCTCATAGAAAAAATACCTCTGAAGGGAATGATTTTATTATCTGTAATTTTAGCTAAACACTTTACTCCCTGTCAGAGTAATCTCTCCTACTTTTATGAGTCACTATCGTAGCATAAATCTTTTAATATTGTTGTTTCTGGACTAACTTGCTGGTGGCTCATCACAGCAAGGTTTTTGTTTGTTTGGGTTGTAAAACCAGTGTTTTTTCAATCAGTTTGGTTTGGACGAAATTGTTTCTAGTAAAGTCCCCAACAAGGGAAGATGTATTAATTCTCAAAGCTGTGTGAGTAGCTTCCCCAGGCAGCTACAAGAATCACACAAGAGAGTGGTGCAGTAAAAGTCACTTTTGAACATTTTGAGTGAGTGGGCTTAGAGAAGGAGTCTCAAAGAGACTCCCGCCCTTCTTTTTAATACAGTCTTGTTCAGTGTTGTGTTCAGTTCACATGTTAGTCATGTTTCAAGACTCAGGTGATTGTGCAGACCCTGAGATCAGCTCAGTTGATTAGAGCATGGTGCCAGGTTTACAGGTTGAAGCCCCCTGTGGGCCATTCACATTAGAGCTGGGCTTGATTTTCTTTGTGGGTCCCTTCCAACTCAGAATATTCTGTGATGCAGAAGAGGAGAAAATCATCCATTCAGCTTCATGGATGTAGTGACATATGTTGTAGTTTCTAAGTTACTTGTGTCTCTGGCTTCCCATGGTCCTAGATGCAGTCGAAGGATGGTGTCCCCTGTGCTTGATAGTCCTGCTCTTCTCTCCCCACTGTTCAGTCCTGGGCTGATCCTGTCTGAGAGCCGAGCAGTTCTCAGGGAATGCGTCCCTACAATTGCAATAGAGATGCCAAAGCTATAAATGACCCGACTCGGTATTATTTGCTCTAGGTTTGTGTTTAATGTGCAAATTATAGTTCCAGAAGGGAGAGGCAGCACAGTATTGCAACAAGGATGCAAGTTACAGGAAGTGTAACTTAGCTTGCAGTGCTGACCTTACTTGCACTGCATGTGGATACAGAGTATGTGAGGCCTGCCCTTGGCTCCCAATGTGTGTTGTGGACATATGGCCTGACTACCTTGAGCAGTCTGATTTTGTTATAGAAACCACAAGTTAAAGCAACAGTATTGCTTATGACCTGTCAGGGCTTGTAAACATTAGCTCTTCAGAACTCTCCCTCCCCTGTTCTTTTAAGCATCCATAGCTAAATGTTTTGTCCCCAGCCTTTCATCAGTGTTCCTCAAAGGCCAGCACCACAGAGCACTACACATGGCTAGCTCTGCTTGGCTGTGAGTTCACTCCCATTAATAGAGACTGACTGTCCTCAAACCAGTACGTGTTATCCATAGAGGCCTACAAATCTAATTTAAATATTCCATGCTTTTTCTTGTGGGGTGAAGATGTGAAAAAAATGCGAACTTATCTTCCTTATTCTGGTACAGAGGATTTACATTAATTTGTTCTCACTGTCTTAAGTCTGTGAAGGAAGTGGAATTTTATCTTGCTTTTCTGGCTCTGTAGACAAAAAGTCCTTGCATATGCCAGCAGCTGTCAGAAAGTTCCAACAATACTTTTTGAGTTTTCCACAATTGTGGGGTCTGTGTCACGCTGTACATACTGATTTACTGTATTGGGTTTAGAGACCTTCTGCAAATTCATTTAATACCGACCATTTAGGGTTCAGTTTTTATTGCAAGCTTTTGAAGAACAGGGTGATGTAGATTGTTAAGAAATATTTCCTGCCCCTTCATTCAGGGAAGATACTATTTAAGTAAAAGCAAAGATGAATGCCTGTACATAGCAAGGAAAAGGCAGACAAATTATAGAAATTGCAAGTCTTGCCCCTAACTGAGAAATAACAATTCAGTGCTGCTGTAAAAGTCTATTTGGTTTAGGTTGAGGGTGACTGTGAGGTGGTTTGCTGGTTCTGGCTCTTTGCTATCTCACAGCAGCCACAAAACACAGCCACAAATCCTGTGGAGGGTGTGGCTGTAGGAAAATCTACAGGGGGTTCTTTATCTGGTGACATGAGTGCTGTGTCATGCTGTTTTCTCAGTCTGGATTTTGAAAGTGTTTCTGGCACTGAATTTTTTTTACATCTCAGTGCAGTGTGAAGTGGTACAAGAGTATCTTCTACCTCTAGACAGCAGTCTTGTCTTCTTACAGCATTTTTTCCTAAGTCAAGCAGGTTTTTGGGATCATGTCTACTTGTTCCATTAAAAACTTTTGAGGTGGACCAATATGTTTAGGCAGATTGGCAGGAGGGCATTGATCTCAGGGGTGTAATAATCCTACAAGCTTCAGGAAGAAGCCAAGGAGGAGGGAGAGCGACCCCTTATTAGTGTCTCCACAAGAAAAATAAAAATTGTGGGACAGACTTGTGCCATTTTAGACAGCAAGAGTACACTTAGGAAAAAAACTGTATCACGCCACATCTTGGTGGTCTTCTTCACTTACCCAGTGGCATCTGGCATCATTACTTGTTAGCATCTGTATCAAATTTTATTTATTGTCCCAAGGTTTTGAAAAGATAGGTAGAGGACATATGTAGGATACACATAGCCTGACTCAAATATAAACTAGATGCCTCTTGAAAGTGGCAGTGGATAGTTCAAACTTCCCATATGTCAACAATTAAAGAATAAAGAGCGAAAAGTAGGGAAATAGTAATAAAATATTTCTTCAGAATAGTGTGGTTTAGAGGGAGGCAGTACTCTCAGCACACAGCAGATGAGACCAGTATAATTTGGTGCCATGTTTTTCCTCTTGCTGTTTGATGTGTTACCTCTCTGGGACAGCACCATACTACAATTTCATCTTTTAGGTTCAACATGATAGAGCTCCTCCCAGAGGTGCTGCTCTCTAGAGCAGGTTGTGTGGTGCTGTGCAGTGTTTGTCTTCCATGATTTTAACCAGCTTCATTATATCTCTTCTCTGGAGTATTTTCTGCAGCCATTTCAAATTGCTACAAGGATAATTCATGGGTATTTGAATAATGTGTGTTTGGAGTGGCTTCTTGAAGGAAGTGATGTCTGCTTTCAGTATCTGAAGGGGGTTATTATTAACAGTTCAGACTACTGGAAAGACAATAGGTGTGGTTTGGATTCCAATTTATTATCCAAATAGTGCCATTCAGTTCTAGATGGGAAACAATTTGGAAGTGTTAGTTTAAATGTCAGATCTACCAGAAGTTCCTCCACAGCCTGGCACCCTAGTAGGCAAGTTCTTCATTCAGTCTCTCTGCTTAGGAGTAGAAGCACTTGTTGCCCTTAACCAGAGGTGTGGAGGCTGCTCATATTTCACCTTAGAGTAGAAATGGACTGTCACCTTCTTTAAACTACCCCAGAAGTCACTTATTTTTTAATGGAAATAAAATAATTCAGTGGACTTTTTAGTATGATTATGCATCAAAACCAACGGCGTGTTTGGTATCTATAGAGAATTTTTGGTGACAATGCAGCAAATCAGAATTTTGTAAGAACATTATTATGAACATATTTATTACCTGATTAATATAACTGAGGAAGAAAAATGTGAATACTTCTTCTCTAGGAGTTGGCACAGGAAATAGTATTTTCTGATTATGCATCTAAGGAAAACAAGCTTAGATATGACCTAACAATTCTTTTTGCAGGTTATAGTTTTTTGGAAATACATTTCCTTTATTATCTGTAGCTCTTGTCTGCCAGCCCAACGTACTATAAACTGCTGTTCTGATGACTGTCAGCACTATTGCAAATATAATACTGGATTTGTGGGAGTTCTTACTGAAAGTTTATTTGCAGTTTAATGCCAAAGGGTCAAGTTGAAGCACTTTGTGTTAAAAATCTCATTTGTTTCTTAATATCAGACCATAATAAAAGCCAAGTATTTGTTTTCTTCCAACTTAACTTTGATATAGGAATGCTGTTTCCAAATGCCTTCCATCCAGATACTTTTTTTCTGTTAGTTGTCTTTGGGTTTTCTGGATGTGAATGCTGTGCTTTGGGCTGGGTGTGCTAAAAGGTTCCTTAAGGCTAGTGAGTTCTATTACTTCACACACACATTCCTAATCACTTTGGAAAGGTAATAAATACCAGCTCATAAATTAGTTATTTGCACCTGCCTCCTAATATTACAGTCAGTATGTAAGAAGCCACCTATGGGATATCTTTATTCTTGTCTTGTATGTGACAAATCTGGACAGATAATCCAAGGTGGTCAGGGAATTTCTTATTTTCCTCATGAAAATGCTTGATTTTTATGAAAAGCAAACAACCATGAAAAGTCACAAGTCCCAGAACTATGTAGGATTTTTTTTTGAGGTGAAAACCAGATCTTTTAATGAAAATTTCTGTATTTTTACCTTTTACAATGAAGGTTGGTTTTGTGGGTGTTTTTTTTGTTATTGTTGGTTTGTGTTGGTTGGTTGGTTTTTGGTTTTTGTTTTGGAGTTGATTTTGTTTTTATGGCAAGTTCCAGCAATTTCAGTTTCTGGTTTCCTTTGAAAAAAATGTATCCACATAGATTGGAATTTGTTTATTGAGGTACGTTTTATAAGATTATAGTACTGAAGCATTTTTAACATTAACTGAAGCATTTTTAAACATTTTAAAAAAATCTGAAGGCAATTTGACCAAGTCATGCAAGTAAAATACCCTGTCCCTTGATAGAAATGAAATGTGGATGGTTTTAGATCATGATAAAAATACTTTGGAAATGTGTGTTGCACTGTTGTTCTTCAGCATTTCTAAGCCAGCTAAAAAAGGTACTGTCCAGTTTGTTGAGTGGAAATTTCCCAAACAGTACAATAAATGGGAAGGTTTGGTTATCCTATGTGGCATTCTGTGAGAGTATTTTATTCCTACATGGAAAGAACCCAAGGTTTAAAAAAAATCCCAAACACAATAATATGATGTGTTTTATGGGCACTACCAAAAAAAGTTATATGCCGAAAATATGCAAATATATTTAAAAGGCCTCGGGGCAGATGGTGGAAAATATATGACATTAAGATGTTTCTCTACCTTTGACTGTAAAAATTGAATTTCTTGGTGAAAGAGAAGAGTTAGAGGGAAAGTTCAACAAACTGTAAAATGGGATTAATAAATCCAGTATGTTAACAAAGTATGGAGGCTACTAGGAAGGATAGCTGCCAAGCACACGGGAGTAAGTGAAAACCATTGAAGTGAATACATAAAAGGCTTCTGCTTTTTTTTGCTAGAGGGAGATACCCTTCTAATAAAGGTGAAGGAGGGTCAGCAAGTTAGAGAATGCATTTGCCCAGGTACACACTAAACTTGTATTTCTCAAACTCAGGGGCTTGTAGAAAGGCAGTCTTGAAGAGCTGAATCTATGTTTCAAAAACAAATTTTCACTGCTAGGAAATATTTCTGGAAGACAGGCATTTATTTGCTTTTACTGCCAGCAGCTGATCTTGCTCTAGAGCAGGTGAGTCAGTATTTAGACTTGTAGCCAATATTTGCAGATGCTTTTCACTCTCAGAGTCTGGTGGGACTTAATAGCTGCTCCCAGTGGAGAAGTGCTGGTCAATATGGTAGTGGCATCAAAGGGGATATTAAGAGCTGATAGCTGTGTAGGTATGGTTTGTGTGGTTTCAGACAAAGTTTGTTTGAAAGAAGGGAAGGATTATCACATGTAGATGGTAGGCCCAAATAGAGAGGCATGTCTGCAAAAAAAATTGAGATATGTAACAAATTCAAGGAATACTTGTTTCTAGAGTCCTACCATGAGTCAGGGTTTACTCCATCTTTGTCCTACCCTGCCGGGCTACTCTGAAACTAAAACTTACAAAATAAACACAGTGTAATGCATACACTCAATAAATGTAAACAGTTTGTTTAGCTCTTTCAGAATGGGGCTCAGTAGTGGGTGTGATAAACAGGAAAGAACGAAACAGTGTTTTTTTGGTGTCTTTTATCCTAGCCTAAGTGAAGTGGACGCATCAGGACAGCTTGACCTCTGAAGTCTTTCATTCTTTCCAGTCTGTTGATACTAATGAGGCTCTCAGGCAGAATGATCTCCCCTCTTCTGTCATATCTTCACTTCATCCATTCCTGACACCCCCTCTCTTTGTTCTCCACACGAAAAGCTCATTTACTTGTTGTCTTGCTGGCTGTAACTGCTGGGGTTCATTTCCTTTCTGTGCATTTTCTTCAAAAGGCTTGAAATGTCACATAGCTACATGTCCTGCTGAGATGCTCTTGTCTTATTAATGTACCAATGGGTGTTTTTTAATGAGAAAACATGAAAGTACCATGAGCCTCCTCTGCACCTCCCCAGACTGATCATGAGAAATTGATGAATTGTGTGAAGTCTGCAAAGACTTGGGAATTCATTTTAAGTCTGTTTGGCAAATATGCACAAATAAGAGTTTGCTCTTTAGGAAATGGTTTGAAATTGGCTTTTCCAAATAGCATATTTTGATGAGGGCTCAGAGCTCTGAGGCTGAACACAACCTGGCACAGTATCCCCAGAATGATATGACTAATGAATTCTCCTAATGCAATAAAGGCAACTTACATCACAGAGGCCTGCATTAACTGTTTTCACTGACTTCTGTCTCTTGAGTTAGTAATTTGGGGCTCATATATCTTCTCTAGCAAGAGCCATCAGATGCTCGTGGGGTGGGTGCTTGCTCTCACTGCTGATCTCCTGAGGAAGCAATAGAGCATAGACCCCCTGACAGGGACCAGGTTCCTCATCTCAAGACTGGGCTTGTAACTCTGATGGTATGTGGTTGTTCCTTTGTTGTAGGCCGAGGCAAAAGTCATCATCCCAGTAGTGCTCTTAAAGAGAGCTCTAGTAGGTGTTTTCTGATGAATTTAGGAGCTTCACTTTCAACTCCCCGACATCAAACTCTTGGTCTAAGTGATGTTTGCTTTGGCTGCACATTTTGTTCCACGGTGTTCATTGTATAAGAGAGAAGAGAAGGCAGGAGAACAAAAAAAAAAGGGTAGGCAGTAGGATAGGCAGCTGTTTAATCTCTGTACTGTGTTTTAAACAGGTCTGGAGAGAACTGTCTCTCTGACTACAGTTACGCTGTGTGAGGCAGGCCCATTGCAGCTCACGAAGGAATGGTTTGGTGGTTTCCTTAGTGGAGACCTTCTTCTCTTGGTTCTTTCTACCCACAATGTATGGGCTGTGCATGACTTTGAATTAAGGGTTGTGGCTGGTATCAGTAGGAATGACAGTATGTCTAGAACCAGGGCAAAATACCCAGGACCACAGATTTAAAAGCCTCAGCTTTGGGTTAACAATAGGGTAGTTGCTATGGCAAGGGGCTTTTTTTGTTTGTTTTTGAGTGTTTTTGAAAGTATGTCAAGCTCAAGATGTGATATCACAAGTTATTTGTGCCTACATCACTTTCAGGAGAAACTGAGGCACAGGTTCTGGACCTAAGGGGTTTCTGAACAGTCACACTGCTGATCTGAAGAGGTGGGGACACGTGCTAGGCTGCAGCTGGGAGCATGTCTTTGACTTCTGTATGCCTTTCCTGAGCAGCATCCTGTGCCAAGATACCTCCCACGCTGCAATGCATGTCCTTGCTGCTCCAGGGTCTCCCCATGCACAGTATTGCATAGTTCCAACCCCAAAGTGAGGACAGGAGGGTTGGAACTAGCTAAACTTTAAGGTCCATTCCATCCCAACCCCAAAGCTAAGGTTCTATGATTCTATGCCAGATGGAGCCACCAAGCACAGCCATTGCCCTTGAGGCTGGCTGGATGCACAGTAGGGCACTCTGAGCCAGGTGTGTCTCTGCTGCAAGCATGTGGAGAAGCTGCACTGTTGGCAAGGAGCAGGTCCTGTGCTCCATACCTGAGATTTGCTGGGCCTGAATTATATTGTCCACTTTGTAGCTGAGACTAATCTGCTTGTGTGAAACAGGAACAATTGGGGCAGAGTCCACTATCTGTTACCTATAAGGAGTTCCGTGCAAGAAAATGCAAAAAGCCACCCAAACACAGAAGAAAGGTTCATCTAATCACTATCCTGTTACTGGTGATAGCCAGCTGGGGAAGCCTGGAGAGGAATATAAGAGCACAGCAAGCCTTTAGTGATCCTTCCACAGAATACTCCCCAAAATCCAGGGATTTATGGCTCAGGTACTCCTTGAAGACAATGATGGTAACTTTGTATTCAGGAGTCCTTGATAGATTTTCATTGTGAATTTTCCAATTTTGAACATATACACACTTTTACACCTATTACACCTGCTAAGATATTTTGCAGCTTAACCACGTATTGTATCATCAACAATCTCTCATTTGCTTTGAACTTCTTGCCACCTGCTAATCTCATTTAATGCCCACAGTGGGAATTATACTTTGACACCAGAAGATCCCTTGCTGAGCATGTGATGTGTGCTGCATGGGCAAATGGGAGTCATAAAACAGGGATGCTTTTGGTCTGTGCTTTGTGAAGGCATGTCAGACTACCACTAAAATTCCTTTTCCACTGAAAGAAGTGTTTCTAAAGAGTGACTCACTTTGTACTGTCAGGTAAAAAAAAATTAAATCCTGAAATGTAGTGTGAAACCTAGGGGAGGAGGTGTGGGAAAGGAAAGATGAGGAAGTTTCAGATGAGACCTTGTCTTTGATACATGCATTGATTATTGTAACCTAAAATCCATTTATAGTTAGGTCAAAAGTTCAGAAGAAAATAAAGCACTACAGGAAAAGTATGGCAGGGATTTCCCTTACAAAAATACATCTCAAAATGTGAAACCGTCCTTGAAAATAAGAACAGTAAGATGTAACAATAGAGCACAAGACTGGATGGATAAGTTATTGATGGCAGCAGATCTTTAAATTACACAGAGCAGTGCTAAAAGATAACACATGCATATCCACATATTGACACATGTTCTTTTTTAAAATCTGACCTCCTGTGTTGCTGATTTCATTGGCAGCAGCAAAATAAATTTTGCCTAATCTCCAATTTTCATTCCAGATAGCATCTTCCTTTTTCCAGCAGCCAGTAGTTACAAGGATGTAATGCAAGAATAGTAGCTTACTGTTATGAACTGGTGCCTTGGCCTTGCAAATCTCATAGTCCTGACTCGTGTGTTGATGAGCTGTGCTGTTTCTTCGTGGGTTCTGTACCTTCAGCTTTCAGGGGATTACCTGCATGAGTGAGGCTTGTAAAACTGAGATCATTATAAGTGCATCCTGTGTACTTAAATTAAGTTTTTGTATTACAAAAGCATGTAATTAATTCTTTCTATTTCATATTTGTGTGTGTATATCTAAACCTTATTGTGATCATAAAATCAAAAGGGAGACCACTCAGGAGCTTCTAGGATTGAGGTTTCACAATGCCTAACATCCATACCTTCTTCCACTTAGAGCCCCACATGTTTTGAAACAAAAAAGCACTGTTTTGGT
Organism: Hypocryptadius cinnamomeus; assembly: GCA_013400635.1. Classification (NCBI taxonomy): domain Eukaryota; kingdom Metazoa; phylum Chordata; class Aves; order Passeriformes; family Zosteropidae; genus Hypocryptadius; species Hypocryptadius cinnamomeus. Next base: position 9,809 of record VYZP01051496.1, on the reverse strand, counting down.
GGGTTCACACACTGAAGTTTGGGGAGTTTCAGTCATCACAGTAGTATGCAAGCAAATGTAGAAATATCCATTTTAAGGTGTTTTACCCATCACTTTTCTTGAACGTCATCCCTGCCAGCAGGAGTCTGAACCAGACAGTTGCCACTGAAACAACACAAAAAATCTTTTCTAGGACTGTAAATATAGGATCAATAGATATTGTGAGAGCTTCTTGAATCCACTTCTCTTAACTGTTCTAACCAGATGATTGTCTAATCTCTTCTTAAAAACTTCCACTGATGGAGAGTCCACATTTTCCACATGCAATCTTTTAGTGCTAAACTAACCTTCCCACTAGAAAGCTTTCATTATGTCAAATTCACATCTCGCTTGTGCAATCAAAGCCATTAATTCTGTTCTATTGCAACAGGTATTCGGAAGAGTTCCCTGCTTTACAGTAGCATTTTATGCACATAAACCTCACAGTTTTCCCTCTGCCTTCTCTTTTCCAGATTAAATCTCTGCCATTCCTTTGATCTTAACCTACTGTCCTCTAGATCTCTTCCTTGAAGTGGGCTACCAAAAATGGATGCAGTAATTCAGACCTTGCCTTAACAGCATTTCATGAAGTAGAACTTGTAGAAATTTCTTTGAATGTATTTCTATAGTTTAGTGTGACATTTAGCTTCATCCATCTAAGGGTAACCTTTGTGACAGAGTGGAGCTGTAACAGGAATGGCAAACTCGTGTTGCTGAGTCACGTGTGTTCTGCAAGGGGAGCATGTATTGGGCTGTGTAGGGTACTTGGAAGCATTCCCTGTGACTGGAGCCAGAGAAATGGCTCAGACGCTAGAATTTTTTCCTCAGACTGAAGTGTGGGAGACTCATTTTCAATTTGGATTGAATCCAACAGTTCTCCTTAAGAAACTGATCTTGAAGAACTGGGATGAATGCTGCTGCCAATTGCAGACAGCCAAGTAGTCACTCAAGCTACCACTGTAGGACAGGGCAGTTGTTTTCCTGACCAGCCCTACTACAAAGAGTAAAATCTAGCCAAACACTCCTCATTTGTAGTACTTGTATTTAACTACAAAGGCAGCACCATCCAGCCAGAAATGGTCTAACCCAAAGATATCCAAAGGGACAATAACTGCTGAGGGAAGTCCATTGGTTATCACTGAGATGGAGAAACAGGACTGCTGAGCAAAGAATCATTGGGATCCACTTGTGATGCATAACACTCTAAATATAAAACACTGTCTAGAGCTAGTCTTAGATACAAAGTACTGAGCTGGCGTGTTAACAATCAGCACCAGTGTTGCACAGCTCCATGAGAAACCTGCAAGGACCACTTGTCTTCCCAAGCACAGACATGCATTTGCAGCTGTACACAAGCTCTTCTCTATTAGTCCAACCTATGAATGAATAAACACTGATAAGAGATGCTTAAATGTTGGGCCTGAACTATGTTTTGACAGCTGTTGCTTGTACTGTGTCCCGCTAGGTCTATCTTTTAATTACATCAGGTTAACACAATGTCTCATCTGTCACCCTTGGCTGATAGCAGAAAGGGACAAATTTAGCCATAGAATGAGCAGGTTTAGCTTTTCTCACTGCCAGGATGCAGTGCTTGCTGCTCTCCTCTTGAGTCACTCACTACCCATAGTCAGTTATCATGGTTAGAAAAAGAAATGGCCTGTCTGAGGGTTGACAGTGGCTCAGGGAATTGGCATGTGCTTAATATAACATTGTGGTCCAGCAGCTAAAGCATTTTTAGCTGAATCTGTGGCATGTGGTCCAATTGTAAATCCCACGGATTAACTGTATTTTCATCACCTAGAGGTGTCTGAGAACTGACTGGAGAATGAAAAAAGTAGTCTTAGCTCTTGATCAATTACTTAAGCTGTATGTACATCTTTCCATAGCCACTTTAGTGTTGCTGCAAATAGGAATTGCTCAAATATTCCCAGAGAATAAAATGGAGAGCCTTCAAAGTTAGTGTTCCCTCTACATGCAGACTTCTAGATGGGGGATGTAGGTAATTACCTTTAATGGCAAGATTATGGGGGCAGGATCAGTCTGCTGGGGAAGTGATTCCATGTCACACATCTTCAGTGAGTTCTGTACTGTTGCTGGAATCCTGCATGTGAATAACAAGCCTTGGAAATACTCTTTGCAAGTGGGTTGGCTGCTGTAGAACAAAGATTGAAACCAGTTCAAAGAAAAGTATCCGCTAACAGCTTGAAATATATTTTTAAAATGACCCTGGGAAATGAATTTCCTTTGGAAAACTTGTAACTGGGAGGAACTCAGAATAGACTCTTTGCTGACTGCTGCAGAACTGTATTAAGATGGAGCAAAATATAGTAAGGTACAATAAATGTTACAACTTGCATATAGAAGTTCAGAGTATTGCAATGTTTTCCAAATATAAGAATTCTAAATTTAAGGAAGACTGGTTAGGTTTTCCCTACCTTCTACCATGCAGTAATGTGCATTAACAGAAAGTAAGGGGCACACTTAGTAGTTTCTTTGAGATGCATCATTAAGTAAAAATAATGACATTCATGATAATGATAACTCACTGGAGCTGACGATTTGTTATCCTTATGATCCAGACTTCATTGTACCTTTGTCTCTTCCCAGATTCAGAAAAGGGAAAGGGCTATTTTTTAAATGAAAAAGGAAGAGTAGTTCCACTTTCATGCATTCCAGCATTCCATGCATTCAACTCCAGCCCATTCTGCAAAGGCCACTACAGTGGAGGTCTTCTGGCTGGCTGTCAGCCTGACACCCTTCGTGGTCAGCTGGTGACACAGGACAGACCACACCGAGGGGCTGATGTCAAGCAGGGAAATTGCAAAGGACTGTCAGTACTTTGTGTTATCACAAAAGCCTGAGTTTCTAATTTCTGTCATACAAAATGTCACCATTTTGTTCTTACTTCTTTTCTTGTTTGCATTGTAACACTCTTTCTTTGCTTTTGAGAAAGTTCAGACATCACTAAGATAGCAGACAGAACACAGGTAGTTTTTCTCAGAGAAGTAATGACTCTCGTGTTTGTCTGATCTGGCAGATTCTCTCTTTTCTGTTGTTGGGGTTTTTTTGTGGGTTTTTTTTTTTTTTTTTTTTGGGTTTTTTTGTTTGGTTGGTTTTTTTTTTACACCATTTGTTTCAGTAGCCTGAAATAACTTCCCCTATTCACCATCACTGCTACGACAGGTCTCCTGTTTCCATTCTGGATGGCAATCTTTCTCACAGTGAGGGAGGAAACTGTAGATGACTGAGCATTCTCTATTCAGAGAAAAATCACAGTAGCACAGGATATTTGTAGTTGGGAGAGACCCACAAGGATCCTTGAATCGTACTCTTAAGTGGACAGCCCATACAGGAATCGAACCCACAATCTTGGCATTATTAGCACCATGCTGACATCCCTAAAGGAGATTTCCCCCCCACACCCCTTGCTGGAAGGAGTTGTCTGCAGGTCAAGTGGGTGAGTTGGAATGAATCACAGAGGAGGGAGTGAACAGTCAGTTTGGGGTCATTTCTATTCTACCTCCCGTGTCTCTTTTCTTCCATTTTCTAGTCTTATTGGAGTTAGCTGTTTCAAGATCTTTCCTGAGAGCAAAAGGGGGCAAAGAAAGCACACCTCTCTCATTTTTTCTCTAGCTGTCAGCCAAAAGCTAGTCAGACTTTAGCACCCGTGAAACTGTGAGGAGTCATTTCTCTGCTTCTGTGCTAGTTCCTGCTCATCTTGGTGAAATGCCTCCTACCTTTCTACTTTTGTAGAAAGGAGAAGCTTTCTGAAATGCTCTGCATACTGACATAAACCCAAAGCACTTTCCTGGAGTGAGAAGAGGTTTGCAATAGCCTGAGTGTTATGGAGCCTGTGCATGCTGCAAACCTGAGACTTCGCAGCAGCAAGAAAGGAAGGGCCAGGGCACGCAGAGCATACTGCAGCTGCTCAGCTGACTTCAGCTTCAACTCCCCACAGCCCTGGAGCCTCACACAAGGACTCGAGGGCCCTGTTCCAGCCAGCAAGCTGTGGCAGTCCATCATGGCAGTGGCACTGGTTTGCTCTTGCTCACTGTTCCAAGGAGTGGTAGCCCTGCTCTTAAAAATCCTGCCTGCCAGAGCTTCTTTGCTACTGCTCTGTGCTGCAGTGGGCAATTGCAGCTACAACTACGTGCTGGTGACATTGCTGCAAGAAGCTTTAACTTTGACTAAAAAATGTTCTGGTTGTTAAAGGTAATTCTTTTTCCAGGGCTGGCTGGCTGCTGGCTGGCTTCTCTGAACAGATTTTAAACTGCAGTGTAAATATGGAAGAAATTCTGCAAACTTACCAGGAATATGGGGCAAAGCTCTTTCCTATCTCATCTGTGCTTTTGTCTTGTTCTTTCTTCCAGTTTGCAGAGCCCTTTGCTCCTTTTCTTGCTGTATAGTAGATAGGAACATTTGGCTTTTTGCAATCAAAGCAGCTAGGGGGGTCTCAGTGGGATTATTTTTACATGTAAGCATTGCACAAGTTCAGCTCCAGGAAAAGAGGCCAATATTTTCTTTAACACATGCTGATATAAAATAGGAACAACTCTTCTAAAAACTAAGACACTGAGATGGCCTTGAATTAGATCCAACAGCCTCAGATTAATTACAAAACTAAATCAGAACGAATATTCTTTTATGGTTCTGCTGCACAATGGTCCCTGGACTTAGTGAACCTGAATGTCAAATATATAGATAAGGATGATCTATATTGAAGCAGAATAAAGGGCACATTTATCTTACTGTGAATTAAGGGTCCATTCTTTGTGAAATTCTGCTGTTACTTTACTGTATTTTAATAAATCTAAGAGCAAAATCAGATCTCTGCTACTGAGGAGAGGATGTTGCAAGGCATATGCAGCTTGTTTCACTCAGTTGTGCTCCTTTGCCAGCAATTCGTCTATTTTCTCCCAAAAATGGTGCTGTAATGTTTCTTGTGCTACAGAAACCTAGAGCAGATGCCACAAAGGTCATCTGTCCTCCTTCTCATTTAAAGGCTGTCAGGGTAGAGCCTCTATTAACATTGTAAGTTTTAACTTGCAGAGTGAGAACCTGAATAAATTGTAAAGAACTCCCATTGCCTTTCACAAAGAGATGAACAGTCCTTTTATGCTTTACATAACTGCAGCATGCTTTGGAAACAAGGTTACATCTATTTCAGTCCTTGTGACCGAGGCAGCTCAGGCAGCACTAACTGCAGGCAGGTTTCCAAGCAGAGAAAAGAGTTGGGGCCTGCAGCATTTTGGGAAAGACAGCATTTGGGAATGAAGAAGCCCCAGGACCTACACTTGCCAGGAGCCACACATGCACACAGATGCCTGGTACTCCTTGTAGGTTGATTGGCACTGTCACCTGCCAAAAAGGAAGCATCTCCTGCTGGCTTCCTACCAGCATGCAGAGTCTCTAATTTAGGAAAGCAGAGTACAGTCTTGCATGCCAGTCCTGAAAAGCTACCAACCCTGATGTGGAAACAAGGACAGGCAAATCTGTAAATCCCTAGCCAAGAATAAAAGCACACTCGCTTCTGAATGGAAACATTTTCAGTGCACGGTGAGATGAAGGGACTTCATTAAGCCTGGAGGAAACTCAGGGAGATCTGCTTGCACCTACAAGGGGTGAGGAGATGGAGCCAGGCTCTTCCCAGAGGTGCACGGTGGCAGGCACGCAGTGGCATCAGTCACACACTCCAATGAGAAACACTGGCTTGATACAGGGACAAAAGTATCACAGCTTGGGAGGATGCAGCATGGGGACACATTGTCCAGGGAAGGTGAAGGGTCTCCATCCTTGGAGACCAGTCAACTTTGCTTGGCTGGACAAGCATCTGAGCAACATGCTATCTCTTTGAAAGTGTCCCTGTAGGGAGTGGAATGCTGCATGAGACAAGCTCCATACCTCAAGTTTTTCTTTGATTCCAGGTTGCTACTTACGTTATTTCTAACTGAAGTGACTGTGGAAAGTGACTTCACTCTGTTTCCCTCTGCTTCCTTACTTCCATATTGGAAATAGTATTTTACTAACCTGAAGCTTATGTCTTTCATTTTTATTGACTTTTTTTGTTCTAGGCTGTGCTTGAAGATATACCATGAAACCATGAAAAAAATGCCAGTCTCTAGGAAGGCAAATACTGAAAAAAATGGCAGGCCAGTAGTTCAAATACCATGCCACTGCTGTAACACCTTAAAAAAAAAAAGAGGTTTCTTGATGATAGGGATTGAAATTTTAAAGTATATTTGTCAATTTTCTCCCTTTTAGATCTCCATAAACAATTGTTTACATCTAAATAAGCACCATTAAGTGGAGCAAAAATAGTGCATCTGGTTGTTCTCAATCATGTCCATATGCAAATTTGCTTGAAATGATGTAGAATTGGTCTAGTCTTAACTTACACAGAGGTTGTGGGTCTTTGCAATGTGAGGCTGAATTTAAACAATTATAATAGCCATAGGTGGAAGGTACCACAGGACAGGATGTTTTGGTTACAGACATTGAGACATAGTTCAACTTCCTAAAACATCAGTGATGTAAAAAAAAAAAAAATTCTATTATGTAGCCACAACCTCCTCCTTTCCCCTTAAACATTCCACCTTTAGAAAAAAACCAAGACTTTTCCAGTAGTAATGCTGGAAGTACTTCATTGCCCTTCCTGCAAGCCAAGTTTTCTCAATGTATGGATGCATGAGAATGGTCAGATAATGAATGAGGCAATTGGCTGAACATCTGCAGGTACTCTAATGACAACAGTTAAGTTATTCTCAAGTCATTACCATATTACATTAACTTACTACAATACTATTAATTAGAATTCATGTTCTAGAAAGGAAACAGAGCAGCAATTACACTGGTATTTAATGACCTGTAAAAGTAAAATATGAAAATGGTAAATTTCCTCATGTAATTAATTTAAAGCTGGAACATGGTGGGTCAGACTGCTCCCCAGTGTAACTCCAGCTCCTTCTGTACTTCAGCAACAGGAATGATTATACTTGTTACCTTTTGTCTTGGAAGAATTATTATTTGCATATAAATAAAAAGCTCTTCTAAACAGGTCTTTGATAGATGTGCCAAAAGCTAGGTATCAGGCAAAGTTCAGTTGTTCTCACTGAGAAGTCTGAAATTTTATGATTTTGGGAAAATACTCAGTAAGGTCTGTGACTAAAGCTGTCAGTTGACCTCAGCAATGTATATTTTACAGACAAGATTTAGCAGTGATCACTGTATTGAATAACATTTAAAGGCTCTCTTTACTTATTTTCTAGCTCCCCAAACTTTGACAGAAGTAAATATAAGTGGCTTTGAGTTATTATTTGATATTGAAATTCTCAAATTCTATGACCTGGTGATTTCTTCAGGGTGTATCCTTGAAAAGTGAAACAGATGTGTCCTGCCTAGCCCTCAGAGGGGTTACAACATCAGGTCCTGTCTCTCCTGGGGTGCAGAAGCCTTTGCAGCTGTGGGAGTTTCATGAAGCAATGGAGTTTTCTTTCCTTGTGTGCTCAGCACAGACCTGCTTGGAGCCCTGAAACAGAACTCTTTGAGTGAGCCCAGCCAGATCAGTCAGGAACCCCTGAAACAGCTCTTGCTCATTATTTTGGGCTCCCTTACAAGTGGAAACTCTGGATACCATCCAGTCATGAAACACAGCATTGTGAAACAGAGTAAAGAGAATAAGCTGGAGCAACTGGAACACGTGTGGGTTGCCATCTGTAACAGCAATAGAAACTGGGTTAGACAGCTCCTGTCCATGAGCTATCATCGAGTATAGGCTAAGTCCAGAGCAACCCATGGCTGTTGCTTTAGGTCTGCAGGAACTCTGAGCTACAGCTTCTTCCAGACCTCCTTGAAGATGACTGACAAAAAGGATAGTTGTGGTGCACATTATACTTCTGTAATACATGGCTATAGATCCTGGCTGCTTGCCCAAACATTTTCTACTGCATGCTTTTTGTGGAAAATGCAGAACCATGGCCCTGGCCATTTACAAAGAATTATCTGGGTGAGAAGCTACTATACTTACCCAGGGATCTTCCATAACAATGCCTATTTTCAATTTGATTTTCTTCCCCTGGTGAGAGAGGAGAAACTGTGGGATTTTAATGATTCATTTTACTGAGAGACCTGAATATTTATTGTTGTTTTAACTATAAAAACATACAGAGGCTGGAATCTATCCAGAAAAAAGAAGGCTATTTCTTTTATTTCCTTGCACTGCATGGGGCAGTTGCAGGAGAATATTTCCATCCTTATTACAACAAGCATTTTCCTGAGCAATAGTGGGGCACAGAAGTCTGCAAACTTGAAGAAAAACAGGATGACAGTAAAAGTCAGAGATTAACATTGAGGTGTCTTTTCTTATTTAAGTGCTTGGTTTTCTGATCTACTCTCTATCTATGCAATAATACTCAAAGCCATTAAAAAGAATATCGTAGCAACTCAGAACTTCAGGTTGTAGTCTTCTTTACATCTGCTTTTCTAAGGATTGATACAAGGATTCAGTGTATTTCTTTTTAATTGCAGTAAGTTATTGTATGGGTGGTGTGTTTACATGAAACTACAGATGTAACTGACATAGCCTGTATGAAATCCCAGAAAGGCAATTTCTGTTTAAATATTAAACATAGTTTAGCCTCAAATGTTTTAAATCAGGCTTAATCCCTTTTGCCTCTTAACCAGGCTATAGTACCCCATCATTTAAAAAATAGTTTCATATACCTGAGCAGGGAAACAATCTTGACATGCTGCAGTGATTGTCCTCCTAAACTTTTGAGGCAAACTTTCAGACCTTCAGAGTAGGCATAATAGAAAAAAGAAGTCAGAAGGCACATGACTCTCTTCTTGAATATATATAAAAAAGGATGATGGGATGTTGCAAAAATGGATTTAAGGTTTGTACCCAAAGCTTTGTGATGCTTCAAACTAAGCCATCATAAATGTTCTGATTTTACCTTTTGCTTAGTGTCTCTTGGAACTTTTCCTGTAGACTGTGTTGCAGAAGAACTGCGAGACAGAAGTTCCTTGGTGAGACTGTCATATAGGACTCAATTTCCAAAAGAAATTGTGTTCTGTATTAGTATTATTTTAATTGTTACTTCATAAAGATGGCAATGTGCTTGAACAACTTTTCCTTTTAGTATGGATGGTAGAGGCTCAGAAAATAAAACTGCTTTTCTCACTTTGGGGGCTATTTGTCCAAAGCCCAATATATTTTGAAATGTATATTAATAATTGAATCAGATCTGAATTTGTTCCTTGCGAATTTGGCACTAACTACTGTGTCCCTAATTACAGGAAGTTCCTTGTGTTAGGGTGCTAAAGTTTACTTGGGAAAAGGTGTCTCAGGTTCCACCATTTGTTTTGTGGATTTTCACAGGATGCCGACAAAAATTCCAGAACTCTGCATAACACAATGGTCTCACTGTAAAATCTACAGTGGACTCTTCGTGAATGCATCTTGCCTTGGCAGAATTTTAAATTCAGAAATATTTGGTGATATATTCTCTGAAAGATTAATGTTATGTCCCAGGTGTCTGCCCACCTCTGGGAAAAGCCATGCTTTTTCCTCTTACTTCCTGCTTTTGATGATTAAACAGAGCCATCAGTCCATGAGACACAAGTATGGGAAACAAAATGCTTGAAATAATTTTTCCCTACCACACAAGTGAGAATTTGGTGTAAGGATCTGAGCCCACACAGCATTATGGGTAATAATTTTAGATAGACACCTTTTTGACGCTTCTCCTAACCTAATTAAGTGTCTGTTTTACCCTTAGGGTTGGCACTTTTAG
>VYZP01051495.1:0-34579 GCA_013400635.1 Hypocryptadius cinnamomeus | reverse complement strand
TATATTATATTATATTATATTATATTATATTATATTATATTATATTATCAGCCTTCTAAGAAATATGGAGTCAGATTCATCTCTTTGCTTGTCCTGGGACCCAGAAACACATCAACAGGACAGCACCCAGGGAGGCACATCCCATTCCCACACGTCCAGCTGGGCATCAGGGAAAGGCTCTTTTTTCCCCAGAGGGTGGTCGGGCACTGGCCGGGCTCTGGCTGTGCTTGGGAACATCCTGAATAAAGCCAGGAAATGGCTTGAAGTGGCTTGAATTTATTATTAATTTAAATAGCTTTTATTAAATATTTAATTAATTTCAGTGGCTTTTTATCGATCCTGGATAAAGCCAGGAAAGTTCCTTAAAAACGCCCAGAGGAGGAAAAGGGATTTGTGGCGATTTTTAAGTGTAATCCCAACAGGCGCCCGCATCTCCTGCCCGTTCCTGGACAGATTCCTCTCCACTTCCCAGCGCTGCTCTTAACCTGCCTGAAAAGGGGCTCGGCGAGGCTTAATTAGCGTTAATGGCTGTGCGGCACTCGAGGGGACTGCCAGCGGAGGAACGCGGGGCTCTCGGCTCATCCGCTTTGTTGTGAGGGGAAAACATAAATAAAATAAAGCCCCAGCTCCTGGTGGCCTCCGCGACACTCGGCTCTAATGGGGACGCAGATCCATCTCGATAATTAGCGGTGAGAAGGGGGAAGGCACGTAAATGGAATTATCTGGGTCCTGTTCGCACTGGAGGAGGAGGGAGGGAAGGTGGCTGCTCCGTGCTGCGTTTGGAACAGCTCAGAGCTCCCACTGGGTGCTCCAGTCCTCTCCAGAGTTCCCCAGGCCGAGCCCCGGTGGTCCGAGCAGGAATCTGGGGGTTAAACTGGGGCTGGGAGAGGGTCGGGTGGTGGAGGGGGTGCGGGAACGCTGTGCCAGAGCCCCCTCACTGCCCTATCCTCAATCCCAGAGTCAGGCCTCTGTTTTCCCACTCCTCTTTTCCCACTCATTTTCTACTCCTCATTTTCCACTCCTCTCTTTTCCCACCCCCCTTTTCCCACTCCTCTCTTTTCCCCCTCCTCTTTTTCCCCATTCCTGTTTTCCCACTCCTCTTTTCCTACTCATTTTCTACTCCTCCCTTTTCCCACTCCTCTCTATTCCCATTCCTGTTTTCCCACTCCTCTTTTCCCACTCCTCCCTTTTCCCACTCCTCTCTTTCCCCACTCCTCTCTTTTCCCATTCCTGTTTTCCCACTCCTCATTTCCCACTCCTCTTTCCCCATTCCTCTCTTTTCCCACTCCCCTTTTCCCATTCCTGGCTCCGGCTGCTCCCAGCCCCACCTTCGCTCATCTCTCCCTTTATTTGTTTTCCTCTCCCGGTGCCCGAGGAGCAGGAGCGGGATGGATGAAGGGCAGGGGGAGGACAGAGCGCCCGCCTAATCCCCAAATCCACTTCTGGGAGATTAAGAGAAGCGAGAAAGGCCTGAGCGGCTGCTGATACGGCACGAGGAGGGGAGGGATCGCTGCGGGCGACGCGACAATTGTCCCGAGAATTGTCCCCACCATTGTCCCGAGAATTGTCCCCGCCATTGTCCTCACAACTGTCCCCAGAATTGTGCCCAGAATTGTCCCCACCATTGTCCCCATGATTGTCCCCGCCGTTGTCCCCACGATTGTCCCCGAGAATTGTCCCCACCATTGTCCCCACAATTGTGCCCGCCATTGTCCCCATCATTGTCCCCAAAATTGTCCCCAAAATTGTCCCCATCATTGTCCCCACGATTGTCCCCACGATTGTCCCCCCCAATTGTCCCCANGTCCCCCCCGATTGTCCCCCCCATTGTCCCCCCCATTGTCCCCCACGATTGTCCCCACGATTGTCCCCACCATTGTCCCCCACAATTGTGCCCGCCATTGTCCCCAAAATTGTCCCCATCATTGTCCCCACAATTGTCACCACAATTGTCACCATCATTGTCCCCACGATTGTCCCCGCCATTGTCCCCACCATTGTCCCCGCACAGCCCGTGCCGGTGCCTGCGGGGGTGGCAGGCGCTGTGACAATGACACAGGTGCCACCTGCGGCCGCAGCGTCCCCGGGCAGCGCTCGGCGCTCAGCCCAGCCCCTCCCGGGCTGTGACACGTCCCGGTACATTTATTTTCCACCCAGGGGGGTTTGCACGCACCCAGGGCGGGGTGGGGAGCTTTGGGCCCCTAAAAAGGTCGGAGCTGCTCGCTGTCGATTTTTGGGTGCCTGTGGGAGATGGAGAAGTGGGGAGGCAGCGCTGGGACTTTCCAGCCTCTTGGCAGGAGGCGTTTCCATCAACCCCAGCCCTCCCACGCACGCCCGAGAGGGTTGGGCACGTTTTTCTTCTCCTTCCCTGTTAAAAATGAACACCTCGAAAGCCGTGGGGGAGTTGGAATTCACAGGGAAAAAGAGGAGCCGGCAGAGCTGGGAGGGCACAGGACCCCAAAGAGAGGTCAGAGCTGTCCCCTTTTCTTGTTCAGCACCTTCCCTGGGTGACATGAGGGGATGCTGAGGCCCTGCAGGGACCAGGGGGGTTTGCTGAGCCACCAAACCCCGGCATTGTGGACATTCACACACGAGAGCTGCGTGGATATACCGGGGCTGGGAGTTTGGCTGGGTCAGAGCAGGGGTAAATGTAAAAAATAAATGTAAATGATCCTGAGAGTGCAGGGAGCGAAAGTGGGGGTGTCCCGTGGGCAGCTGTGGGCGCACAGCTGGAGAGGGGGAGCACAGCTGGAGAGCACTGGGGGCCTGGGGGGTGTGACACAGCCAGAGGTCACAAAAACACAGAATTAAAAGAAAAAACCTTGGAGATCGAGTCCAAGCTGTCAGCTGACAGTCCCCCCGCAGCGAGAGGGGTGACTGGACCTGCGGGTGGGGTCCCGGTGCCCTCGGTGGGTCCCGTGATGTCACCGCACAGCCCGGCTGTCCCCAGAGCCCCCGAAGGTGATTAACCCGCTCAATTAGCGAGCGCAGAGAGCCACAAAGGACAGAGGTGTCCCTGTCGCTCTGTGTCTGCAGCAAACCAGCCTTTCAAGGGGCTTTCGTCGGCACCACGAGCCCCGTGTCCCCTCCCCGAGCAGATCTGTGACCCTTCCAGGGGCTTCCAGTCCCCCCTGGATCAGGGAATCCCGGAATGCTCTCGGTGGAGATCACCCCGAGCAGCGCCTGGCAGCGTGGGGGTCCTGAGGGGCAGATCCCGACAAACAGCACGGGCTGAACCCCGGGATGGGGGAGAACACGTGGATTCACCCACTCGAGCTTGTGCAGAGAGAAGGGGGAAAAAAATGAATGGCATCTCATCAGCGCAGTCATGCCTACCCCGCACGTGGGAGCGCCGCTCTCCCCTGCCTCCTTCCCCCCGGAATTCAGCCTTATCTCCCTCAATCTTATCTCCCTCAGCCTTTGAAGCATTCCCCTTTCCCCGCTGCAGCAGCAGCTCTCCCTGCGCCTTCCCGAGCAGGTTCCCCTGGCGGGAGCCGCGGTTTCCTGGCGGTGCTGCTCCGCTCCCTGCCGATCCTGTTCTTCCCCCCCTCTGGAATGCCAGCGCTTCCTTCTTCCCCGCGAGCTCTCGCCCCCGCCTTTTCTTTTCCCTCCTGGATTATTATTCATCCTCGCCGTGCAGATGCTCCCACACATTTGGGTGTTTGTTGGGAGATGCTCGGATAGCACGGAGCAGCTGCCAGGAGCCCGGCTCGGGGCTCAGCCTGAGCCTTCCTCCTTCCCTCGAGCGCTGCCAGGTGCTGTGCCCCTGTCCCACCCGGCCATTTGGGGCTTGGGGACACCGGGAATGTGGCCCTAGGGGGGGAAACTGGGAATTTCCATGGCGGAAAGTGCTACCTGGAGCATCTGAGTTGGGCTTTAGTGAAGGGAACGGCTCAGTGCAGAGCTTGGAGCTGGGCTTGGGAGCTGCACTAAACCCAGACTGAGCATCCAGGACCTGCACTAAACCCAGACTGAGCGTCCTGGACCTGCATTAAACCCAGACTGAGCGTCCTGGACCTGCACTAAACCCAGACTGAGCATCCTGGACCTGCACTAAACCCAGACTGAGCGTCCAGGACCTGCACTAAACCCAGACTGAGCGCCCAGGACCCCCAAACGCTGCTGAACCCCTCGGGCTGAGGCGACAGAGTCGCCCTGGGCTGTGTGAGAGCGTCTGCCCGTTTCTGCTCCAGCTCCTGCTGCTCCCCGTCCCCACCTGGGGCTGGGTTCCCCAAATCCTGATCTTTTAGCCCTCCAAACCCTGCCCTTTTTTACTCTCCAAACCCTGATTTTTACTCTCCAAACCCTGCCCTTTTTGCTTCCCAAACCCTGCTGGTTTTACTCTCCAAACCCTGCTGGTTTTACTCTCCAAACCATGCTCTTTTTGCTCACCAAACCCTGCCCTTTTTGCTCCCCAAACCCTGCTATTTTTACTCCCCAAACCCTGATTTTTACTCTCCAAACTCTGCTCTTTTTACTCCCCAAACCCTCCTCTTTTTGCTCTCCAAACCCTGCTCTTTTTGCTCTCCATGGCCCTAGGGGGGGAAACTGCAAACCCTGCCCTTTTTTCTCCCCAAACCCTGCTCTTTTTGCCCTCCAAACCCTGCTCTTTTTGCTCCCCGAACAAACAGCAGCATCCAGCTCTTGGCGAGCCCCGGGCCCAGCCGACCTTGCCCCCAGCCCGTGCCCGAGCCCCTCCCGGCGCTGCTGGGGCTGAATTCAGCCCCTGCCCGGGCAGGCGCCGGCCTCGCCGTGCTCCTTTGTGCCTCGGGGCCCCACAACGAGCCTTTCATTCACTGCCACCCATTGTCCCCGCTCATTCAGTGACATCCACCGGGCTGGGTTTGATCGCGGGCCGGCACAAAGCGCTCTCCATGTGTTCCGCCCCGATTTGCCATTAGCGAGGGGGGGGACGCTCGTCGAGAAGAATAAACCCGCCTCGGTGACACGTTCCAGCCACTCGAGTGGCCCGGGAGTCCATCACACTTCATGTTCTGTCAATGAACACCGGCAGAATTCGCAGCCGCCGCTCGTTAAGGGGAGCCTCTGCCAGGGGCTGGGTGGGCTCCGTGCCAGTGTGGATCTGCCACTGTCCCCTGGCAGCTGGGCAACCCGCTGCAGGCCTGCGGGTGAAGGTGCGATTGCTCAATAGCAAAAAAAAAAAAGGAAAAAAACCCCCAAAAAACAAAAGAAGACAAAACAAAACAAAACAAACCCAAAAAAAAAAAAGAAAAAAAAAAAAAACGGGGAAAAAAAAAAAGGAAAAAAAGAGGGGGAAAAGGAATAAAAAAAGGCAAAAAAAAAAAAGGCAATTTGCATCACACCAGTTCCTGCGGGAGGGTGGCTCAGGTCAAGGTCACTTAGAAAGCCAAAAATTATCTCTGAATTCAGCAGCAGCTTTGGGAAGCTTTTTGGAACTCCCTGAGACCACAGAATCACAGAATAATGAGGTTGGAAGAGACCTCTAAGATCATCGAGTCCAACCCATGCCCCAACACCTCAGCTCAGAATCCAGACTATAGCACCCAGTGCCATGCCCAGCCTTTTCTTAAACACATCCAGAGATGGTGATTCCACCACCTCTCTGGGAAGAGCATTCCAATACTTCATTATTCTTTCAGTGAAGAATTTTTTCATAATATCCAACCTATACCTTCCCTACTGTAGCTGAGACTGTGTCCTCTGGTTCTGTCAGGTGGAAGAGACCGACCCCCACCTGTCTACACTTCCCCTCAGGAAGTTGTAGAGAGCAATGAGGTCACCTCTGAGCCTCCTCTTCTCCAGGCTAAACAACCCCAGCTCCTTCAAACGTTCCTCACAGGGCTTGTGTTCCAAGCCCTATGGAACCCCCTGGGATCCTGCAGGGTCCCAGCCCCTGGGAAAGCCGGGCTGAGGAGAGGGCCGGGCTGAGGAACGGGGCTGGAAAAGGTTCTGCCCCCAGAGGGTGCTGGGCACTGCCCAGGGAATGGGCACGGGGATGCCAGAGCTCCAGGGATGGGATTTTTGGGGGGTTGGTGCAGGGACTCTGATCCCTGTGTGTCCCTACTGTGATCCTAGAATTAATTGGGATGCCACCAGATGGTGATGATGAGGGACTGAACATCTTCACTCCTTCCTGCCAGCCCTGCTGTCCCCAGAAGTCAGTTTGGGAATCTGCTGCTCCCAGGCCAGCCCTGGAGCTGCCCTGAGCAAGGAGGGATTCCTGGAGCCCAAACCCCCCAGCTCTCCCCACACAGCTGCAGTTTGAGAGCTGCAGAGCCCAGAAAATCGGGGCATTCCTGGGAGCTGGACACAGCCCCGGCCCCTCTGCCACCCCTGTCCCTGCCTGAGCCCGGGCAGGGGCTGCTCCCAGCTGGCCCCACGGGATGGATGCTCCCTCCTGGACTCGGGGCAGCCTGGGAACATCCCAGGAGCTTGGGGCTCCCTGCTCCACCCACCTCGGCTCGGCCTCCACCTCTCCCAGCTGGGGCCAGGCTCCCCAAACCCTGCCCTTTTTGCCCTGTAAACCCTGCTCTTTTTTCTCCCCAAACCCTGCTCTTTTTGCCCTCCAAACCCTGCTCTTTTTTCTCTCCAAACCCTGCTCTTTTTGCCCTCCAAACCCTGCTCTTTTTTTCCCTGTAAACCCTGCTCTTTTTGCCCTCCACACCCTGCTTTTTTGCCCTCCAAACCCTGCCGTTTTTTCTCTCCAAACCCTGTCCTTTTTGCTCCCTAAACTCTGCTCCTTTTGCCCTCCAAATTCTGATTTTGGGTCTCCAAATCCTGCTGCTTTTGCCCTCCAAACCCTGTCCTTTCCATCCTCCCAACACCAACATTTGTATGAACAGCCCCCAGCCCTGCCTGTGAGAGCAGAACCCGAATCCTTCCTCCTTCTTTTCTGGGTTAAACCCACTCCAGGCCCCCCCGGCTGGCAGCCCCGGCTCCACCACGTGCCAGAGGCTCCCAGTGCCACCCGGAGCTGCCCGGTTCTGTCCCCGCTGCTGTCGCCGGGCTTTGGGAGCTCGGTGATTCACAGAGCACCCACACGAGCCACATCAGTCATGCTCGGCTACAAAGGGAACGCGTGTGAGACACCGTTAAATATTCCTGGGGCGGAGAGAAAGATCCTTTCAGCTCCTCTAATTCCTCCCAGCATCTGGCTTTTCGCACTAATGAGCGACTGAGACGGCAATTAGAGCCCTGCTAATTGGCAAGGCAGAAACGACGCTCCCTGCTTTGGTTTGGGGACACCTGAAGGGTGACAGTGGCACCACGTGCAGCCTGGGGGATTCATCCCCCACCCGTGCCGGGCACCCTCGATCCGTGGGGAGAAGCCACAGCGCCAAATCTGGGGACAATTTGGCCTCCTGAGGATGCCGTGGGGGACAGGGGGGGACACCTCGCTGGAGGTGCCATCCCTGCAGGTGAGGAGCGGCCCCTCCTGCCCGGCCCCCCCGCACTGGCCGGGATATTTTGCAATATTTTGGGATATTTTGGGAGCCGTCTGGGGCTGGCAGGTGGTGCCGGGGTGGTGACAGCTGAGCCCGGCTTTCACTCGGGAGCCGCCAGGCCCCTGCTCACACTTCTCTTCCCGACCCTGCCCCGCACAATCTGCCGCGCTGCGAGCTGAAATTCCCGGCTCCAGGGGCTGCTTTGCCCCGGGCACCTCCGGGAGGGTTCGGGGATGGATCCCTGAATTCCTGCCCGGGCAGCAGCGACCCCGGCGGGGCCGGGGGTCTCGCAGCCTCCCACGCTCCGTCCCCGGGCTCTGCCTGGTGGGAAGGCTTTGTCTGTCCGGCTAAAAATAGCAGGAACTCGGTGTAACTCGGCATGAGCCTGGAATACTTCTCCCAGCTTGCCGCTTCCACGGGCTGCTCACGTGGCTTCACCCCTGAATTCTGGATAAAAGCGGGGTGAGGGACAGCAAACCCCTTTGGTGGTGGCACCAAGGGCTCCTTCCACAAGGCACCCAGCTCCCCAAAACCTGCAGGAAATACCCGGCCCGAGGCTCTTTGTGCTGCACAACTCCCCCGGGCACAGGAGGGGAGCAGCATCCTCTCCACGTACAGGCAAAATTTAGCAGCGGTGCTCAGGCTGCCATGGAGACCGGGCTGTGTTTGCAATCTCCGCGCCTTTTATTGTCTCCCCCCCTCTCCCGAGCGGCTGAAAAGCAGCCAGGAGCAGCAGGGCTGGCATTGCCTCGCTGGCATTGCCCCCCTGGCACTGCCCCCCTGCTCCTGGTGGCCACAGCAGCCAGCCCCACCCCCCCCGGGTGCCCTCTCTGCTCCTTTCCCCCCCTCTCAGGGCCACTTTGGGCACCTCCTGGCCTCTCTGGGGACCATAAAGGAGATTTGGGCTTGCTGGGCTCGGGTGGGCACCGTGAGGGGCACGGGGCCACCCTCTGCTGTCCCCTGCACCCTGGGGACAGCCAGGAAGGAGGGACAAGGGCTGGAATTGGGCTGGTTTGGGGCTTTTTCCTCCAGCCAAGGGCTGGACACTGCCTGAGAAACAGGAGGGGGAGTCACTGGCCCTGGCAGCAGCTGGAAGCCCCAAAATCTCTGCCCCAGCCTGAGGAAACCGAGAGAGCCAGAGGGAAACCTCTGCCAAGCAGGGCCTAAAGATCCTCCTCGAACTAAACTCAGTGCCAGCTCTAGGCTGGGCTTTGCTGTGATTCCTCCTGCACTGCCCTTCCCTGTCTGTGGCACCAGCTACACCCAGCTCGTCTAAATTTGGGGATTTTTGTCCCTGCCTGGCGCTCAGAGCTGAGGAAAGGCAACTCCTGCTCGTTGATGAGGAGCCAAGCCCGGTCCTCGCTGTGAGGAGCATCTGCTGCCGCTGTCTCCTCATCCCCAGCTCCTCTCCTGCTTCCCAGAGTGTCACATCCCATCGCAATGCTCCAATGCAGCAGAAGAAGGGGGGGAAAAAAAAGGCAAATTCAGTTCTCGCTTCCTATTTTCCTCTTCCTCTCTTTTCCAGACTTGGCCCGTGGTGAAATCCACCCCTTTAATGCCTGGCTGCCAAATAGAGCAGCTCTCCCAACAGGGAAATGTGCATCAAAGTTGCAGGGAATATTTAATTAACCTTTAAAGGAGCTCTTCCCTAAGTGGCTCACGGAGATGTCACTGAATTGTTCTGAAAATTGGGAGGAGCAGAAAGAGATGGAAAAAGGGGCTGTGAAAGATCCAAATGTTCCTGGATCCTGAGCTGGAATCTCTGATCTTGGCTTGGGCAAGGGGCCAAATCCACAGCCCTGCACCCAGGAGAGCTGGGAGAGCTCGGAGGGGACACCCTGGGATGGCAGCAGGGATTTTTGGGAGGTTTCCCTTTCCCAGGATCTCCCAGCTGCCTCCTCTTCCTCTCCCAGGCCTCGGAGGATCCTCCCTCCTCCCAAAGCCAGAGCTCGGGGAAGAGGCTCTCCCAGAAATGATAAAAACTCCCTTCAGGCAGGAGCTGCCTTTGCTGAGGCCTGCTGCTGCCACGAGGGGATAAATGGGAATATTTCAGCCCAGGGGAGAAGTCCTGGCCGTGAGGAAGAGGAGGAAGAAAAGGAAGGTCTGCTGGGAATGCTGCAGGGGCGCTGCTGCAGGAACCCCAGCGCTGCCTGTGCAGGATTTGGCTCCCCAAATCCAGGGAACGGCCCCACTCAGGGCACCCCACAAAAAACCCAGGAATTCCTTGGGCCTTCCTGCTCACAGGGGCTTCTCCCAGCACAAAACCCCGGCAGCAGGGAAGGCCTTGGTGAGCCACGTGCCGAATCTTTGTGCATTCCCTGCTATTTTTAACTAATCCCGAATGGAAACACTGCCTGGGGCTCCTGCTCCCGGCCCTGCTCCTTCCCTGCTGCTCTGCAGCTCCTGGAAAAATCCCCCCAAGGGCAGCTGGTGAGCGAGGAACAGCGAATAAATCAGGCAGGGGGTGGATTTGGGGCCTCCCAGGAGAGAGGATATTTATAAACACGCCAGGCATGGTCAGGGGACAGGAAAAAAACCCCTCCAAATTTCCTGTCGGGGCTGAGCTTTCCCTGAACGCTGCAGGATGGAGGTCCCACGGCTCTGCCACGGAGCCATGTGGGGCCACAGCCGTGCCTCTGCCAGGCTGGGCTGCTCCAGGAGCAGTTTTAGGAGCAGTTTTAGCAGCAGGTTTAGCAGCAGCTCCCGGAATAGCTGCAGTGCTACTACGGTTTCACACTTGGCCACGCAGCGCGGGCACCGAGCTCTGCCGGTGGCCCTGGGTGACTCGGTGGCCCGGGAAGGGCCCCTGGAGCTCGGCTCTGGCTCTCAGCGATTTCTGGGATGGTCCCAAGGATCAGATTCCTGCCCCAGCCCCTGCTGCTCTGTGCTGCCCATCTCTGCGTGCCGCGGATGCCTCACCTGAGCCTCACCTGAGCCTCACCTGAGCATGACGGGACCTGCCCGCTGCAGACAGAGCCTTTCCCAGAGAGGGAAAAGAGGGATTTGGGGCCGAGGGGTGCAGGAGGAGCGGCAGCTCCCTGGGACAGATCCCTGTCCCCTCCACAGCGGAGCATCTCCCGCTGCCCCCCCTGCCCTGCACACCCGGGCACAGGAACGCAGCCCTGGCACCCCCACGGCCGGGGGGCTCTGCAGGGGCTCTGGGCTGCTCTGGAACTCTCATTTCGCTGCCTGAGCCTCGCCTGCCTTCGCCTCCCCCCCTCGGCAGCGCTGCCTGCCAGGAGCGGTGACTAACGGGTGGGAGGGACGGAGCGGTTCCGGCCCCGTTCAGCGGCCCCGCCGTGCCAGGGAGGGCTCACCCGGGCACAGCCGGGGGCTCCGGGGGCCAGGGAGTCCCGCAGCGGGAGCCGGGAGCATCCCCGGAGCCGCGATTGTGTGGCTGAGTGCGCTTTTGCAGCTGCCATTAATTGCCCCCAACGCCGATTGCGAGGATTTCGCACTTCCAGCTCTTTGTGCAGCTCATTAATGGCCCTGGTAATTAATGGCCCGGGCGGAGCGGCTCCGCAGCCCCGGGAAAACCTGGCTGGGGGCGCGGGGGTGAGCTGGACACACGGAAGGGACAGAGTGTGACACTGGCAAAGCCTGGCTGGGGACGCAGAGGTGAGCTGGACACACGCAGGGGACAGAGTGTGACACTGGCCGGGACTGGCGTGGGAGGCTGGGCCGGCCAGGAATCCCTGGCAGAGCTTCCCAGGGAAGGTAAATCAGTGTCTGGTTGATGGTGGAGGAGTTTTTTTCCCTGCTCGTATTCCTCGGGTGCGGAAGAGGAGCTCTGGGGGGGTTGGGCAGCCATGGGGGCTCCTGTGGGAAGGCACGGGGCTGCTCCCAAAAATGGAGCCGGGGCTGCTCCCTCCTGGCTGCCCGAGGCCCACGGGGGAGGAGAAGGTCACGGGCCCCACTGTGAGCACGGGACACAGACAGAAAGCCCTCGGGCCAAGGGGGTGCCCAGGGCTGGGCTCTGCTGGACAGGGCAGCCACGGGGAGGGGGTGGTGGCAGAAGGGGACAGCAGGACACCAAGCGCAGCTCCCCGGGAGACAGGGATGCACAGCAGGGATGCAGCTGTGCCACCCCTGCAGCCGCGACCGAGGGATGGGGGCACATCCCTTGTGGGGGGGGGGATCAGCACTGGGGGTCCCACACGACCCCCGAGTCCTCTCGTGGGTGTGGGACCCTCCTGCCACACCAGAGGGGACCTGTACTGTGGGAGAGACCCCTGGAGCAGGAGAGAGAGCCCAGGCCCAGAGCACACACGGCCCAGGTGGCTCAGCAGGGACGGGAATGTCGCCTGCCAGGACCTGTCCCCGTGCTCGGTCCCCCCACGGAGCAGCGGGCCGCGCGGATGTGTCCCCGAGCACCGGGTGTCACCGGCTGAGCGGTGACAGCGCGGCGCTGACTCCGGCCGTGGCAGTGCTCCAGCGAGAGATTAATCCCCGGCTTTCCAGGAGCTGCGCTGGCACCCGAGGGAGCTGCGCGGCCTCGGGGCAGCTCTGACCTCCCTCCCACGCCTTCCCCGGGCTGCAGAAGCCGCCTCGGAGCGGGGGCAGCCCCTCGCAGCCCCGGGAAAGGCCGGACCCCTGGCAGAGGCGGCGGGACGGCGGTGCCGCATCCATCCAGGTGCGGTTGGCATTTCCCGCAGGGGTCCCCGCTGCCCGCGCCGGGCGCGGCCCCCGCGCTCCTTCCTCCCCTCCCACGCACCCGGCCCTGCCCGCGCAGCTCCAGCGGCGAAGAATTCCTGCAGGAGCAGGCAGCCCCTTGCCGGGATGGCTCCGAGCTGATGACAACAAACCAAAGGCATCCGCTCCTTCCCTTGCTTCCCCTCCTTCCCGGCAGTCCGGGGCTCTGTAACCTGAGGCAAGCCCGCACCGAGGTGCTGAACAGGCAGAATTTTCTCGCTGCCGTGTGAAAAGAAGTTTTCCAGACTTCAGAGCGAAGCGAAAAGCCAGAGCTGAGCCCCGGGGGAGCCGCGGGCGGCTCCGAGCGGCCAAAGGGATGGGAGCCGGCAACGGGGGCGAGTCCAGCCGCTCTCCCGGGGCGATCCTGACTCTTTGTGACCGAGCCCGAGCCCTGTCCCCGAGCCCCGAGCCCTGTCCCCACGGAGCCGGGCCGGGAGAGGGCCGGTGCGGGGCATCCCCGGGGCCGCCGTGCCCAGCGCGGGGGGGTCACCCCAAAGCCATCGCTCTGTGGGGAGCCCCGACCGCGCCTCTCCGCCCCTCCGGGTCCCCTCGGTGTCCCGTCAGTGTCCCCGCAGCTCCCCGGGCAGCGTCCCCCGGTGCCGCCGGCGCTTCCCCTCCGTGGCCCTGCCCGGACACCCCCGGGCACGACCCCCCGGTGTCCCCCCCGTGCCCACCTCGGGTGGCCGCTGGCTCCTCGGCGCGGCGCGGGGCTCCGCGGGGCTCCCGGAGCCGGCCCGGCCGCAGCATCCCCGGCGCGGCGGCGGAGGAGGAGCCTCGACCCCGCGCCCGCGCACCGGGCCCGCCCCGGCGCAGCCCCCGGCTTTGTGCGCCGGCCCCCGGCCCCTCCTCTGCGCCCCCGGCCCCTCCTCTGGCTCCGGGCCGGGGCTGAGGCAGGAGCGGCGTTTTCTGCTGGGATGCTGAGAGAGAAGGGAGCGGGGCCCGCGGGTGGATCCGGGCTCTCCGGCGCTGGGGTTGGCTCCGGCGCCTCGGGAAGCTCTGCGGGAAAGGAGCCGGGGGAGCAGGGCCGGGAAAGCTCCGGGCTGAAGTTCCTGTTCTGCTGGATTCGGAGCGAGGACTTCGAGCAGAGGCTCCAAAATCCCGGCCTGGGCTGTGGCCGGCTCACGCCACAGCCGGTCCCGGTGGCGCCACCGGGGACACGATCCCCGCGCCTCTGACCACCGGCAACCCGCTCGGGGGGGCTGGAACTGCCGGGCCAAGGGGCACCTGACCCCTCCTGGGCTCGCCGGAGTGCGAGGGACGCTCTAAAGAAAAACCCCGAACGTCTCGGCTAAATCCGTTCAGGTGGGCCCCGATTTCTTAGCCCAAGCAGGTTGTGCGTGGCCGCAGGTGAGGTCTGTCCTGCTCCTGATTTTCCAGCTCCGTGTGGTTCCCGTTGCTCTCTGGCGGCCTGGAACAGGGCTGGAGGTGCAGCGACATTGCCACGTCCCTTCCGTCCCTGCCCACCGGCCCCTGGCGGGGAGAGGGGGGGTTCGCCTCCTCCCCCTCACCTGGGGAGCCGCTCCCTGCCCGGAGTTTCCCTGCCCGGAGTTTCCCTGCCCGGAGTTTTCCGCCTGCCCCGCGCGGGGCCGGGGCGCTGACGCAGCGCTCAGAAATCCGCCGGGCAGCTGGAGGCACATCTGGGCTTGTCCCGGCCACATCTGGGCCTGTCCCGGCCACATCTGGGCTTGTCCCGGGCACGGAGCGGCGGCGCTGCGGCCCGGTCCGGTATGCGGGGAGGGAGGATCGCCCGAGCCAGAACAGGATCCCCATTCCAGCCCAGGATCCCCATTCCAGAACAGGATCCCCCATTCCAGCCCAGGATCCCCATTCCAGAACAGGATTCCCCATTCCAGCCCAGGATCCCCATTCCAGCCCAGGATCCCCATTCCAGCCCAGGATCCCCCAATCCCCCGTTCCAGCCCAGGATCCCTATTCCATCACATGATCCCCAGTTCCAGCCCAGGATCCCCCATTCCAGCCCAGGATTCCCCATTCCAGCCCAGGATCCCCAATCCCCAATTCCAGCCCAGGATCCCCATTCCAAAACAGGATCCCCGTTCCAGCCCAGGATCCCTATTCCAAAACAGGATCCCCGTTCCAGCCCAGGATCTCCGTTCAGTCTCACACTGGGCTGCTGGCTGCCCATGGGGTTGGGATGGTATTCTGTGGGATTGGGATCATGTTCCATGGAATTGGGATCATCGTGTCTTACAAGGCTAGGATGGTTTCCCATGGGATTGGGATCATTTTGTCCCACAGGGCTGGGATGGTTTCCCATGGGATTGGGATCATCATGTCCCATGAGGTTAGGATGGTTTCCCATGGGATTGGGATCATCGTGTCCCACAGGGTTGGGATGGTTTCCCATGGGATTGGGATCATTTTGTCCCACAGGGTTGGGATGGTGCCCCACAGATGGATCTCCATCCTCTGGCACGTCCCGAGGATCTCAGCACTGGGATTTGCTGCATTCCCCCGGTGGGAGCCAGGCCAGCACCCGGGACCGGGCGGGAGGCGTGACCCCAAGCCCGGCCCTCCCCTCCCGGGGTCTGACAGGAGGGAACGGTTCTGCGGGGGTGGAGCCGGCACGGAGAGTGGGGCTGGGATTTTTGGGATTTATGGGATTTTCGTGATTTATGGCGCTGCCGCTCGGCAGACGAGATCCACCCCCTGGCTTTTTTTGACGCCGTTTCCTGGCAGCTCCCTCGGTGTCTCTGCTGGGCTGAGCGGCTCCCACAGCCAGAGCAGGCGGCTGGAATTGGATATTTTGGGAGCTCCAAAGTGAAGGGAGGAAGAGGAAAGAGAAGAGGGAGAGGGGAGAAGGGGAGGGAGAGAGAGAGAGAGAAGGAGAAGGAGGAGGAGAAGGAGAAGAAAGAAGGAGGAGGAGAAGGGAGAAGAGAGAGGGGGAGGAGATGAAGGAGGAGGAGGAGAAGGAAGAGAACAAGGAGGAGGAAGAGGAAGAGGAGAAGAAGGAAGAGGAGAGGGAGAGGGAGGAAGAGGAGGAGGAGAAGGAAGAGAAGAAGAGGGAGAGGGAGAAATAGAAGTAAGAACAGAAGGAGGAAGACAAGGAGAGGAAGGAGAAAGCGAATTCACGTGAGCACAGAGAGTGTTTAGCAGGATTCCACAGGGAGAAAGGCCCAGGAAAACGGTGATGATTCATTTTCAGCGAGCTCAGTGTTTCTATAGCAAACCACAAACAGGAGGGATCCGCTCCAGCTGGGCCAGCAGCTGGAGCTCCCAGGAATCCTCCGGGCTGGGAACTCTGCAGCTCCGCCACCGCGGTGGGATCGTGGGGAAAGAGCCCTGCAGTGTCCCCTGGCTGTCCCTGGGCTGTCCCCGAGGACGTGCTCGGCTCCTCCCGGGCCGGAACTCGCCCTGCCCAGCTCCTCCAGGGCTGGACCTTGCCCTGCCTGGCTCCTCGGGCTGAAATTCACCTTCTCTGGCTCCTCCTGGGCTGGACCTTGCCCTGCCTGGCTCTTCCCAGGCTGGAACTCGTCCTGTCCGGCTGTCCCATCCATCCATCCATCCATCCATCCATCCATCCATCCATCCCATCCCAGTCGTGTCAGGACTCGCCCCGAGTGCCGCTGCCTCCTCCCCCGCCGCCGCCTCTGAGCCGCGGTGTTGCTTCACCTGCCGAGTCACCTGGAAGCCTTCCCAGGGCAAGGGAGCCCCGGAGAGGAACTGGAAAGGATCCCAGTGGAGGTTTGGGTTCTTGAGGAGCGTGGGGTGAAGGCCAGGTCCTGAAATGCCTCCCTGAATCCACCTGGATTTCCCCATGGTGGGACCTGACCTGTTGTGAAAATCCCACCCGCAAACATTCCACATTTTAAGCTTAAAAATTCCTCCAGAAAAACCCAACCACAAAAAAAAATCACAAAAATCCACTTTTTGTCCTTTGGTTGCAGGGTGGGGGGTGAACCACGGGTGATTTGTTTCCCTGCAGGGAGTTTGGGCAGGGAAATGTTCCCCTGGCCTCGCTCAGTCTGGCAGCTCCGGGAGTGGCTCAGGTGGGGAGCGAGTCCCTCCCTCTTCCCTCCCACCCCTCCTTCCTCCCTGGACGCAGCCCTAAGTGGATTTGCATGGCTACATGGAATAAAATCCCTTATATTTTAGTACAAAGGAAAAGCAGAAATGACAAAGACAGGGTTCCACTCCCCCCCACCCTTTTTTTTTTCCTTTTTTTACTACTCCCAGATTATTTACAAATCCGTTGAAATTGGATAGAACTCTGTTCACACTCGTTTGCTGCTCGGGGAGGGAATTACAAGATAATCAGATCAGTGATAAAAGCAAGATGTAGGTGTGTATTTAATGACTTTTTCCCCCATAGAGCCATGAGGGAAGATTGGAGGAGTGAGGCAAAGGCTGGAAAAGGAAACAAAATCTCCAAAGGCTCCGCGGGGCTGGAGGGAAAGAAATTCTACCTCGATTTTCCACCTGGATTTTCAACAGATCCAGGAATGGGATGTGGGGTGGGAAGGGCTGGGGGACAGGGAAGGGACATCCCCTGGGGCTGGGCAGTGGAGGTCACATGGGGCTGACACAGCTCTCCTGGTTTGGAGGATGGGTTTGCTTCCCAAAACCACAGGGATGGGAATTTCCCTTCCAAGGGGGCAGAAAGCGGCTGTGGGGCTGCCCAAAGGCTGAGCCAAAGAGTGATCCCAAAGTCTGAGACCAAAGGCTGAGACCAAAGGATGATCCAAAGGGTGATCCCAAAGGCTGAGCCCAAAGGCTGATCCCAAAATTTGATCTCACATTTTAATCCCAAAGCCTGATCCATAGGGTGATCCCAAAACCTGATCCAAAGCCTGAGTCCAAAGGGTGATCCCAAAGCCTGAGCTCAAGGCCTGATCCCAAAGCCTGAGCCTTCCTGGAGGTGTCAGAGCAGGGATTTGGGACTTCAGGATTGGGATGTGTCTTTGGGATTGCTTTGGGCTCAGCTTTGGGCTCAGCTTTGGGGCCGGGAATATTCATGAGCTCATCCCCAGCTGATGTCCCGGGATTTTGTCCCCGTTGTGCTGCACAAAGGGATTTCCAGCCAGGCCCGGGGATAATTCTTTTTCTGGTTGGGGTAAAGGAGGGAATCCATCCCAACCATCCCAATCCATCCCAACCATCCCAATCCATCCCAACCATCCCAATCCATCTCAATCATCCCAATCCATCCCAATCCATCCCAACCATCCCAATCCATCCCAATCCATCCCAATCCAACCCAATCCATCCTAATCCATCCCAATCCATCCCATCCATCCCAATCCATCCCAATCCATCCTCTCAGAGCAGAGTGTGTCCTTCCCACAGGAAAGGGGACTCCCACCAGCTCCTCTGTAATTTGGGGTAAAACCTGACCCAGAACAATCCCAGAATGGTTTGGGCTGGAGGGACCTTAAATATCCAATTCCATGGCCAGGGACACCTCCCACAATCCCAACCCGTCCAGCCTGACCTTGGGCACTGCCAGGGGTGCAGGGGCAGCCACAGCTTCCCTGGGAAATCCATGCAGCATTCCCAGGGAGTTCCAGCCTACTTCGGCCAGGCTTTGCTCCCATTCCCATTCCTGGAGCCCTGAGAAGCAGCTCTGCTTCCAATCCCAGCAAAAAAAACCACCCAGAAACAAAACCAAAACAACGCTCAAAAGGTCGTGAGAAAAAATCCAGAGAAAATCCAGTCCCATCCCCTGCTCGGAGGCAGATTGATATTTCCTCTTCCACTTCTGGGATTCATCTGTGCCTTTGCCATTAGAATTAAACTGAGAGCTGGGCTCAGCTCCCGGGCAGCTCCTCAGGCTCCTGCTGTGGTCGATGCTGACAGAGCCCAGCCCCAAGCACGTCCCCAGAGCTCCAGGCTTTGGGAAAGCAGGAACGGGAGCAGGGACGAGCTGGGTGCTCCCTGGGAGCCTTCCCTGTCTAATCCAGCTCAGACCCAGCAGGAATTCCTCCAGAGCACCATCCCGGGCTCCTCTGGCAGCAGTTGCAGTTTCTGGGCCTCAGGGACAGAGGGAGGAGATGGAAAATTTGGCTTCTCCAGGCATTTGGGACAAAAGGCAAACCCAGAGCCTGAGTGTTTTGTCTGTGAGAGAAAGGCTCCAGATCCTGCTCTAGATCCTGCTCCAAAATCCTGCTCCAAATTCCTTCTCCAAAATCCTGCTCCAAAATCCTTCTCCAAAATCCTGCTCCAAAATCCTACTCCAGGTCCTGCTCCAAAATCCTGCTCCAAAATCCTGCTCCAAAATCCTGCTCCAAAATCCTGCTCCAAAATCCTACTCCAGGTCCTGCTCCAAAATCCTTCTCCAAAATCCTTCTCCAAAATCCTGCTCCAAAATCCTGCTCCAAAATCCTCCTCCAGATCCTGCTCCAAAATCCTGCTCCTGGCCTGAGGAGGGATCTGAGGGGTGGAATCTCAGGGGAGGAAGGTTGCAAAGTGAGGGGGGATCCCAAAATGCAGGAGGCAGCTGGAGTTAGGTGTCACATCTGGGGTGAGAAATGAGAGTATCAGTGGGTGAGATATCCCAAACTCTTCATCCCAACCCAGGTGTCACATCTGGGTCAGAAATGGGAATATCAGTGGGTGAGATATCCCGACCCCTGTGTCATCCCAATCCAGGGGCTCTGGAGCAGAAGTTTTCTCTCCTTTTCAGAATAAAAGTTTTCTCTCCTTTTCATTCTCAGCCTTTTCCTCCTCCTGCTCCTGCTCTTCCTGCTTCTCCTCCTCCTCCCTCTCATTACTCACCACTTATGCAATTCTTATCTCCGTGAGCCTGCCTGGCTCTGCCTGCCCAGATTCACCCCTGGACAGCCCAGGCCGCTCTCCTGCTGCTTTCCAGGGAAAAACCAGCAGGAAAAGGGCCTGGATTTCCCCATGGGTGTTCAGTGCTTCTGCTCTGTCAGCCTCCAGATCCAAATCCTCCTCAATAATTCAGCAGAGCTGCTGCACTCCGGGATTGAATAATTCATCCTGGAGCTGGAGGGGGGAGATGTGCTCACATCACCCTGGGACAGCAGGAGATGGCCCTGGGCTGGAGCTGGATGAGTTTTGAGGCCCTTCCCACCCCACTCCAGGATTCCCAGCTCTCTCCATGCTGCGTGAAATCGTTTTTCCACTGGAGGAGAGCTCAGGAAATGAGGATTTACCCCAGCTCCAACACAGGATGCTGGAATTAGGTTAAAATCATTCACAGGGATGATTTGGGGGCTGGAGCGGGAACATCCCCAGTTTGGGGGGGCTGGGACACTTTGGGCTTTGTTCATATCCCTCACCCAGCTGTGAAAATCCCTTTTGGCTGCTCTGCTGCAAATTCAAAGTCCTTAAAGTGACTTAAATCACTCCTAAAGAGGAGCAGTAATTCCGGGATTTATTGAGCCTGGGGCTGCGTAAACACAGCTTTGAGCCGGTCCCACTAAATCACAGCCAAACCCCAGCAGATTTTCCTCTCTGCTGATTCTCCAGAGCCCTTTAAGCCGGTTTCAGTTGATTTAAGCCCAGCCTGGGCCGGGGGAGGCAGGAGAGCTGAAATTCCCATCCCTGGGGAAGCAGGGATGCTCCAGAATTTCCCAGCCCAGCCCAATCCCAGCACACACCTGGATCTTCATTAAATAAAACCAGAATCGGCTGCAGGGCTCGCCTCGCCCGCCAGAGGCTGCTGGTGCCGTTTGGAACCGTCCTGAATTCCAGCCCCATCCTCTCCTGAATTCCAGCCCCATCCTCTCCCGAATTTCAGTTCCATCCTCTCCCGAATTCCAGCCCCATCCTCTCCCGAATCCCAGCTTCATCCTCTCCTGAATTCCAGCCTCATCCTCTCCTGAACTCCAGCCTCATCCTCTCCCGAATTCCAGGATCTCCCTGATCCCTTTCCAGGATCCCCCTGATCCCTTCCCAGGTTCTCCCTCATCCCTTTCCAGGATCTCCCTGAGTCCTTTCCAGGATCCCTTTGATCCCAGGATCCCCCAATCACTTTCCAGGATCCCCTGATCCATTTCCAGGGCAGTTTGGGAGCAGTGACCTCACCAATGTCCCCGCTGTCCCATCCCAGCCCCAGAGTCCCCAGACCGTGTCCTGTCCCTGCTCGGGACCCCTCTGCTCCTTCCGTGGGCATTTTGTGCCTCTGTGACCCCTCACCCTTTTTTGGGAGCGAGCCTGGAGATGTTTGGTGGCCACGGCACAAATTTGGGGTTTTGTGGCTTCCCCCCTTCCCGGGAAGATCCCAAACCCCACCTGGGCACGGCGGGGGGGGAGCTCTGAACCCCCCCAGGTAAAACCCCTCCAATTCCCCAGGTCAGGGCTCACCATGACAACCCACGGATGGGCACCCTGCAACCCGGGAACGGGAGCCTGGAGAATTCCCAGCCAGATTCCCGGGAGCCTGGAGAATTCCCAGCCAGATTCCCGGCTGGATCGGGGCTGGTTGATGCTTTTCTGCCAGGTAGGGCCCGGGCAGGCCGGGCTGTGATTACTGGGCTGTGATTAGCGGGCTGTAATTACCGGGCTGTGATTGAGGCATTGTCATAGTTACTGTCTGCTCTGCTCCTGGGGAATCGATGGGTTCATCCTGGAGGGATTTATCCTGGAGGGATTTACCCTGCAGGGATTCATCCTGGAGGGAGTCATCCTGCCAGGGATTCATCGTGGAGGGATTCATCCTGGAGAGATTCATTCAGGAGGGATTCATCCAGGAGAGATTCATCCAGGGATGATTCATCCTGGAAGGATTCATCCTGGAGGGATTCATTCAGGAGGGATTCATCTTGCCAGGGATTCATCCTGGAGGGTTTCATCCTGCCAGTCCTGCAGGGATTCATCCTGGAGGAATTCATGCTAGAATGATTCATCCTGGAGGGATTCATCCTAGAAGGATTCATCCTGCCAGGAATTCATCCAGGAGGGATTCATCCTGGAGGGTTTCATCCTGCCAGTCCTGCAGGGATTCATCCTGGAGGAATTCATGCTAGAATGATTCATCCTGGAGGGATTCATCCTAGAAGGATTCATCCTGCCAGGAATTCATCCAGGAGGGATTCATCCTGGAGGGTTTCATCCTGCCAATCCTGCAGGGATTCATCCAGGAGGGATTCACCCTGGAGGGATTCACTCTGAAGGGATTCATCCCAGAAGGATTCATCCTGGAGGGTTTCATCCTGCCAATCCTGCAGGGATTCATCCTGGAGGGATTCATCCCAGAAGGATTCATCCAGGGATTCCTCCTGCAAAGATTCATCCAGGAGAGATTCAACTTGCCAGGGTTTCATCCTGAAGGGATTTATCCTGGAGGGATTCATCCTGAAGGGTTTCATCCTAGAAGGATTAATCCTGGAAGGATTCACCCCGGAAGGATTAATCCAGGGATTCATCCTGGAGGGATTCATCCTGCCAATCCTGCCAGGGATCCATCCAGTGTCTGGGGTGTCTGAGGATGTTTTGGGTTTGAAACTCCCTGAACCTTTGTGCTGTCCCCTTGCACTGGTTAAACCCCCACGGGAAGGTCTCTGTGGAGGTTTGGGAGTTTCATCTTCCCAAAAATCATGGAAAAAGCAGGATCAGTGTCCAGCAGGGCTCGTGGAAAGGGATTAAACCAGGAGCAACAGTTTCTGAGGAAAAAAGGAGGTCTGGAGCAGACAGAGGGGCTTCCAGTCCTCTGGAAAAGGAGGAATTGTCCAGGATTCATGAAAATCCAGCTGCCCTTCCTCCCTCCCTCCCTCTGGAGCAGAAGAAAGAGGGAGTTGTGGGGCTTGGAGGTGGTTTCAAAACAGAATTGTTGGAATGCATCCAGGACAAAAAACGAGGAGGAATTCCTCCATGGGAAGGGTGGGCAGGCACTGGAAGGGGCCTGGAAGCATCCGAGGAACCTGGAGGTGTCCAAGGAACCCCTGGATGTGACACTCCCTGCCCCAGGCTGGGGACAAGGCCGGGATCAAATTGATGATCGATTTGATGATTTGGGAATTCTTTCCCAACCTCAGGGATTCCATGATCCAGCAGAGCCTCCCACCTCTGCTGCCCAAGGAGATCATGGAGGAAACTCCCAGATCCCAAAATCTTCCTGAAAATCCCATGTGGGTTCCCTCAAAACCCAGCTCTCCAAATTTCCTTGTGTTTCTCCTGCTGTGCTTTAGGTCTCCCTGGCTCTCCCTCCTCCTCCTCTCTCCACAGGATTGGATTTCCAGCTCCGAGGTTTTATCGGCACCGGCAGAGGTTTCACTCCCAATAAACCTTTCACGACCCGCGATTAAACCTCAGTGATGGAAATGTTCCCTGGCCTGCCGAGGGAGGGAGGGGGAGGACGGGAGAGGGAGGGAAAAGCGTCTCCTGGAGGGCTGGAAAAAGGCGCTGGGAGGATTCAGAGCAACCCTGAAGTCATGGAATGGTTTGGGTGGGACTTCAATCCCATCCCACCTCCTGCCATGGGACAGCTTCTGCTAGGCCGGGTTTGCTGCTAATTAAAATAATGATCATTAAAATGCTCATTCCTGGCAAGGAACTCCATTTGGTGAAAAACATTGAAGAGTGGAGAATCCTGAGCAGAATCCTCTCTTTTCTTGCTGGAATTGGGGGGATGTGGAATTTGAATTCCAGGGAAGTAAAGGGAAAAGGAAAAGGAAAAGGAAAGGGGGAAGAGGAAAGGAAGGAATCCCAGCCTGGAGGGGATTCCCAAGCCAAGCTGGGCTCAGGAGGAGCCGGGAATGTTCCTGCCGGGAGATTTACGGGATGTTTTACAGCTCTGCCCATCCCAGGGGGTGTTTATTGGCTTTTCCTTGGATAACTCAAGCTGTTCCGGAGGCTTTCCGTGCCATTAGTGCCCTCGGAGGATTAATTAGGGCTCGAGCCAGGGGTTTGTAAACCAGGGGCGGGTTTGTCCTGGGAAAACTTCTCCGAGGCCTCCTTGCCAAAGGAGAGCGGAAAAACGGGATCAAAGCGCTGCAGGAGGAACGAGGGAGGAATTCCAGGCTGTGGCACCAGCAGGAGTCAGGATGGATGGAAAAAACACCCCATTAATTTCTCCTTCTGCTGAAATCCGTGGAAAAGCAGAATTGAACACCTGGGCTCAGGTGGGAGCGGTGGATCCTGAAGCGCTCGGTGGGGAGCGCTGGGGATTCGCCTCTTGCCACATTCACATTCTCTGAAAAATCCCTTCACCCAGGATTTTTCTCCTGGGAAGCTGAGAAGCCTCAGAGAAAAAGGAAAACAATTCTTGTCTTATTTGCTTCTCCTGTGTTTTGCTCCTCTGGAATGTGGTTGGAGATTGTTTACCCACAGGTGATTGTTTCGTTGGGTTTGGTGTGAGTGTTTTCACTCTTTGGCCAATCAGGGCCAAGCTGTGTCAGGGCTCTGGAGAGAGTCACGAGTTTTCATTATTATCTTTTTAGCCTTCTGTCTGTATCCTTTCTGTATTCTTTAGTATAGTATAGTTTAGTATTCTTTAATATAATATAGATCATAAAATAATAAATTAGCCTTCTGAGAACATGGAGTCAGATTCATCATTCCTTCCTGCCACAAGCGCACCCCACAAACACAACAGGCTCTGGCTGCTCCATAAATCCCAAATAACTCCTCGGGATTGGGGTGGGATCAGCAGCTGCAGGGACAGAGATTTCACTGGGGATTTATGGCTCAGCTCCCACAGGAAGCGATTCCTTAGGGGAACAAAACTCCCTCACAGGTTTGGTCTCACCCTGATATTTTCGTCCCAAATTCCTAAAATTGGGATGGTTTATGACAGGAGAGTGACCCTGGGGCCAGACAAGGCGTCAGAGGGGAATGAAGCGTGGCTGTGGTGACACCTGCGACACCTGGGGAGAGCTGGGAACACCTGGGGACACCTGGTGACACACCTGGGGACACACCTGGGGACACACCTGGGGACACACCTGGGGACACACCTGGGGCCGTTTGTCACCGCCCCGCCTCCTGGCACAGCACAGAGCTGCGTCCCCGTCCCCGTGCTGGAAATGCGGGAATTTCCCGGCTGGAATTCTGCCCCGCTCTGCAGGAGGATCGGTTTTGCTGGCAGGGAGGAGGGGTTGGTTTTCCCCCGAATTTTCTGCCCTCCCCTCACGTTTTGATCTCACTTTTCCTTCGTTATCTCCAGAAGTTCCTGGGCAGAATCCACAAGCAGTGGGATTACCGATTCCTCCTGCCTGGTGANATAAGCAAGTTTTAATATGGTCTATTTGTACATTTTTCATCTTTTTTTTTTTTTTTTTTTAATTTTTTTACAAGTCTTTTATTCCTTTGATAATAAATTAAACTCCTATTTTCACTCCTTGCCCTTGAATTCCCCCCTTTTCACCTGAGTGGAATTTTCGCTGGAGGTGTTTAATGCCCCTCTAATCCCTGCATTCCCAGGGGGGCACCAAAGCTGCTTTACAAACCCATAAATCCAGCAGGATAAAGTGCATTTTTATTATTCCTGTTGCCATGAAAGTCTGAAAAAACCCGTGGCCTAATGCAATGCAGTCAATAACAAATTTGCCTAATGGTCCCACTTATCCTGGAAAAGCACCTGGAAAGGGATGGCTTTTGATGGGGGGGAGCATCCCGAGGGTGGGGGTGTCAGTGGGGGTCACCCAGCTGGGTTTGGGGTCACCCAGGTGGATTTGGGAGTCACCCAGTGGGGCCTGAGGGGCACCCAATGGGGTTTGGGGTCATCCAGGTGGGTTTGGGATCACCCAGGTGGGTTTGGGGTTCACCCAGGTGGACTTGGGGTCATCCCATTGGATTTGGATCACCCAGGTGGGTTTGGGGTCGCCCAGATGGATTTGGGATCACCCAGCTGGATTTGGAGTGACCAAGCCGGGTTTGAGGTCACCCAGCTGGGTTTGGCATCCCCCAGCCAGGTTTAGGTGTCACTCCATTGGATTTGGGGNTTTGGGGTCGCCCAGATGGATTTGGGATCACCCAGCTGGATTTGGAGTGACCAAGCCGGGTTTGAGGTCACCCAGCTGGGTTTGGCAGCCCCCAGCCAGGTTTAGGTGTCATCCCATTGGATTTGGGATCCCCCAGCCAGGTTTAGGTGTCACTCCATTGGATTTGGGGTCCCCCAGCCAGGTTTAGGTGTCACCCCATTGCATTTGGGACCTCCCAGCCGGGTTTAGGGTCCCCCAGCGGGTTTTGGGGTCCCTCAGCGGGTTTTGGGGTCCCTGTGGCCCCTGTGCAGGCAGCCCCGAGCCCTTCCCGGGTTCCTCCCGCAGCCCCTCCCGGCTGTCCTGTCCAGCGGAGCCTTTCCCGGGACCTGCGGGGGCGGCTGGGCTTTGGGGAGAGCGGGAATTGCGGGATGTGTGGGAATTGCGGGATTTGTGGGAATTGAGGGAATTGCTGGAATTGCGGGAATTGCGGGATTTGGGGCCGGCAGCAGCGCTAGGTGGCAGGAGTCAGTCGCGCACAGGGAAGGATGCGGGGAGAAATCCGGGGAAGGGATTCAGGAGCTCTTCTGGCCCTGGAATCGCTCCGGGCTGGAATTCTGCCCGCTCGCCCCGGGGATGCGCTCAGGAGGCCAAAACCCCTCCTGCAGCCCGACCCCAAACCCGCATCCCGCATTTCCCCCGGTCTAGGGAACAAGGAGGGGGATTTGGGACCGTCCTGCTCCAGGATGGGGATTTGGGACCGTCCTGCTCCAGGATGGGGATTTGGGACCGTCCCACTCCAGGATGGGGATTTGGGACCGTCCCACTCCAGGATGAGGATTTGGGACCGTCCCACTCCAGGATGGGGATTTGGGACCGTCCTGCTCCAGGATGGGGATTTGGGACGGTCCTACTGCAGGATGGGGATTTGGGACCGTCCCCCTCCAGGGTGGGNTGGGGATTTGGGACCGTCCTGCTCCAGGATGGGGATTTGGGACCGTCCCACTCCAGGATGGGGATTTGGGACTGTCCCACTCTAGGATGGGGATTTGGGAGGCTCCTCCTGCTCCAGGATGGGGATTTGGGACCATCCCACTCCAGGATGAGGATTTGGGACTGTCCCACTCCAGGATGGGGATTTGGGAACCTCCTGCTCCAGGATGGGGATTTGGGAGGTTTTGCAAGCTGGGCTTGGATCTGTGCAGAGAATCTGGGCTCGGGTCCGGGACGTGCTCAGGCTGCAGCTTGGGGTGGGGGTTGTGGGGTTTGGGATCTGTGGGGTTTCACTGGGGAGTGTTTTAGTCGAGATCTGTGTCTGGGAATCCCTGCAGAGCCTCACCCGGGCATTCCTGAGGGCAGGAATTACACAGATTTTCACGCACAACCCCAACCTCCATCGAGCCATCATTCCACAACCACCCCATAAATTTGGGGAATCAACCCTCCCCTCTCCAAAAGGGAGAAAATCCCAGAGCCAGAGGGGCTGAGTGCATCTCCAGCCCTTCTCTTTCCTTCCCAGCTCCGCGCCTCAGCCAAGCATCCCTTTGAGAGAGGCACAGGGAGATATTTCCATCTCTCCGAGTCTCGTTCTAACTTTTATCTGCCTGGGGCTCGGCTTTTAGGGCCGCTGTCGCTTCTCCCGGCCCTAAAGGTGCTCCCCTGGAGCCGGAGCCGTCGCTCCGGAGCTCTCCAGGGTGTCTGTGTGATTTTATCGGGCCCCAGAGCCGAGGGAGAGGCAGCTGATGCAAAATCAATCCCCGGAACACCCGAAGGACAGAGAAGATCGGTGCCAAACCTTGTAGCGACAACAGGAGGAACGATTCTCGCTCCGGTTCCTCACCTTGGGAATCTCTGCTGGGATGGAGACGAGGAGCTGTAATCGGAGGGTGAGGGAAAGAGGGAGAGGCATCGGAGCGGGATCTGGGGCAGAGCAAACCCCACGGAGCTGCTCCGGAAGGCCGAGGCCCCACAGGGATGGCGCAGAGGAGGCGGCGGGCGGTGATTGCTCCTTTCAGCCGCTGATTGCTCCTTTCATCGCGGCACAATGGCCTGGGAGGGGATCCGGCCTCTCCTGCCAGCCGGGATTGAGGGGAGATATCCCAGTGCTCCCAGTCGGGATAGGATCCAGCCTCTCTTGCCAGCCTGGAATGAGGGGAGATATCCCAGTGCTCCCAGTCGGGATGGGATCCAGCCTCTCCTGCCAGCCGGGATTGAGGGGAGATATCCCAGTGCTCCCAGTCGGGATGGGATCCAGGCTCTGCTCCCAGCCCCGGGAT
Source organism: Hypocryptadius cinnamomeus (assembly GCA_013400635.1). Classification (NCBI taxonomy): domain Eukaryota; kingdom Metazoa; phylum Chordata; class Aves; order Passeriformes; family Zosteropidae; genus Hypocryptadius; species Hypocryptadius cinnamomeus. Next base: position 7,342 of record VYZP01051495.1, on the reverse strand, counting down.
TGAGGGGAGATATCCCAGTGCTCCCAGTCGGGATGGGATCCAGGCTCTGCTCCCAGCCCCGGGATTGAGGGGAGATATCCCAGTGCTCCCAGTCGGGATGGGATCCAGGCTCTGCTCCCAGCCCCGGGATTGAGGGGAGATATCCCAGTGCTCCCAGTCGGGATGGGATCCAGGCTCTGCTCCCAGCCCCGGGATTGAGGGGAGATATCCCAGTGCTCCCAGTCGGGATGGGATCCAGGCTCTGCTCCCAGCCCCGGGATTGAGGGGAGATATCCCAGTGCTCCCAGTCGGGATGGGATCCAGGCTCTGCTCCCAGCCCCGGGATTGAGGGGAGATATCCCAGTGCTCCCAGTCGGGATGGGATCCAGGCTCTGCTCCCAGCCCCGGGATTGAGGGGAGATATCCCAGTGCTCCCAGTCGGGATGGGATCCAGGCTCTGCTCCCAGCCCCGGGATTGAGGGGAGATATCCCAGTGCTCCCAGTCGGGATGGGATCCAGGCTCTGCTCCCAGCCCCGGGGTTGAGGGGAGATATCCCAGTGCTCCCAATAGGGATCTGATCCATCCTTTCCTCCCAGCCCCAGGACTGAGGGGAGGTACCCCAGTGCTCCAATCACTTGGGATCGGATCCATCCTCTGCTCCCAGTCCCAGGAATGAGGGGGAATGGGGGGAGATAACCCAGTGCTCCCAATCGGAATCTGATCCATCCTCTCCTCCCAGCCGGGAATAGGGAGAGGTATCCCAGTGCTCCAATCCCTCGGGATCTGATCCATCCCTTCCTCCCAGCCGGGAATGAGGGGAGATATCCCAGTGCTCCAATTCCTTGGGATCTGATCCAGGCTCTCCTCCCACCCGGGAATGGAGATCCCTCAGGATCAGGAAACATTGTCGGAGCTGCATTTTATCCATGCCCAGGCTGGGATAAAGGCGCAAAATAGATTTTTTTAGGATGCAAAACCGCTGGGCTGGGCAGGATCCCGGCAGCCAGGTTCGGAAGGGCCGAAGAGGGCTCCAAAAGGCGCGGAAGCGTCTGGCACATCCCGGAGCAGGGAAAAGCCGGGTTAATCACCGGGGCCGGGCGTTGAGGGAACCTCCCCGCGCTCTCAGGGCTCTCCAGGAGCAGCGCAACCTCTCAGCGTGCGCGGCGCTCGCAGAACAGAACAGCTCCCCGGAGCCGGCTGCGAGAGCAGAGCTGTCTTGTGAAGGGAAATCACAGAGCCAGAGGGCTCCGCCGAGGGCGCCGCGCGGGCTCTGCGTGTTTTTCTGGCTTTATTTTAAAATAAAGATGATGTTTGCTGCCCCACTGCTTCCCCCGCGCCCGTGCAAAACAGAGGGCGAGCGGGATCGGGGAATTGGGATCCTGGGGGTGAGGGGGGTTTGGGGCGGGGCAGGGGCGGCTGCGCCCCCAAAAATGGGTGGGGAGCAGGGCTGGGGGATGGGGAGTGAGGGAGAGGGGGTCTGTGGGGTTGGCGGGAGGGAAAGGGAATCCTGGAATGGTTTGGGTTGGGAGAGGCCTCAAGGATGATCCCGTCCCAAACCCGGCCACGATCCCGGGCTGATCCCAGGCGGCACTTCCAGGGATGGGGCGGCCACAGATCGGGTGAGGCTGAGGTTCCTCACTCGGGTGATGAGCTGGGATGGCAGGGATGAACTCCTGGAGAATGTGGGAATATCAGGGATGTGGGAATACCAGGGATGCGGGATGAACTGGGTAATGTGGGAATGTCAGGAAGGTGGGAGTATCAGGGATGTGGGAATGTTGGGAAGGTGGGAATATGGGGAATATTGGGGATGAACTGGATAATGTGGGAATATTGGGGAGGTAGGATGGACACCTGGAGAAGGTGGGAATATCAGAAATGTTGGAATGTCGGGGATGAGGGAATATCAGGGATGTGGGATGAACTCCTGGATAATTTGGGAATATCAGGGATTTGGGCAGCCCCCCAACCCCTCCCACCTGGATCTGCTGCTCTGCCTCACCTGAGGGGCTGTGAGGCCCTGAGGGAGTAAAATCGGAATTTGGGAGCTGAGGAAGGGAGGAGAAGCTCCGAGGGGTGAGGGGGATCCAGGCATGGGGATCCAGGGGTGGGGATCCAGGAATGGGGATCCAATGACAGGGATCCAAGGATGGGGATCCAGGGATGGGGATCCAGGGATGGGGATGTAGGGATGAGGATCCAGGGACAGGGGTCCAGGGGCAGGGATTCAGGGATGGGGATCCAGGGATGAGGATCCAGGGACAGGGATCCAGGGGTGGGGATCCAGGGATAGGGATCCAGGAATGGGGATCCAGGGATGAGGATTCAGGGACAAGGATCCAGGGGCAGGGATTCAGGGATGGGGATCCAGGGGTGGGGATCCAGGAAAGTGTCTCTGATGTTGGGCGAGGTCTCCAGGGCTGCCCCGGGCTCGGGGGTGCTGAAGGAGCTGCAGGAGCGGCCTGGCCGGGCTCTGCTGCCCGGGGATCCCGAGGAGCCGGGTTAGGGGGGTATGGATGGGGCCCTGCTGCCCATTCCTCCTGGTTCACCCTGAGAGGAACAGCAGATTTGTCTTTCCAAACAAGCTGTGGGTCTGCTGGTGGATAAAACCAGCACTGGGAGATAAAAGAAACAATAGGAAGGATTCCACTGATTGATGAATGGAAAAAGAGATTTGCCTTTGCAAATAAACTTTAGGGTTGCTGATAAATGAAATTGGACATTGAAATTTGAAAGAAACAATGGGGAAAACCCCTGCATTCCATACGAATTAAAAATTAAAAGGAGGGTTATACATTAGAGGGAAATCTTCAGTATCAGGCGTTCAGAGAAGTCTGAACCTCTCAAGTACCTCAGCCAGTGGGGAAAGAAAGAAGGGAAATGTGGCCGGGAAATCGGGATAAAAGGGAGGCTGCATCCTCCAAAAATTGGAGAGACCCCAGGAGAATGCCCCATGGCCTCTCCCTTTACTGGAATAAAGTCAAAGGACTCCTCTGTCTCCTTTTGGACACAAACCTCTGATGTTTGTGGATAAATTTTCCTGACAACCCCTCGGCCCGGAGAACAGCCCGCGGTGCTGGCCGGGGACAGGGGGAGGTGACCAAACCCAGGGACTGTCCCCATGCCAGCTCCACACCCGCTCTCCTCACCAGACCCATTCCCGGATTTCCCCGCAGTCTTACCCCGCTCCCAACCCCCACAGGGTCACCTGCTGCTGGGGGTGGCAGCCTGGCTGTCCCCGGTGTCCCCGCGTCACCCCCACAGCCGTGCCGGAGGGGTGTTTGCTTTGAGCCCGTGTTTGCTTTGAGCCGAGCCCAGCGCAGCCCAGCAGAAGCCGCCGCTGCTGTGATTGACTCGCGGATCAATTAAAGCAGCGCGCGGACAGATGGAGGGCTCGGATCCTGAGTTTTTCCCCCCGATCTCCTCCTCTCTCGCTCTCCAGGGGCCTTTCAGGTTAATTGCCCTGATCCCTCTCTGCCTTTTTGCGCCGGCCCTCAAGGACTGCCTGGCAAATCCTGCCCTCCTGAATCCGGGCCGCGAGCAGGAGGAGGAGGAGGAGAAGGAGGAGGAGGAGGGAGAATTGATTTGCTCCATCAGGCAGCAGCAGCGGTTGCTGCCACTGTTTAATTCTCAGTTCAAGCCCCGTGGAGAATGCAAACGGCTCCGCTGCTCGGCCAATTTACAGCTCTGACAAGCTGCTAAACAACGTCTTTGTCAGCGCCGGGCGGCCCCGGGCTCGCCGCGGGTGGCGGGGGAAGCGCAGGTGAGGAGGAGGAGGAGGGGGAGGAGGAGGAAGAGGAGAAGGAGAAGGAGAAGGAGAAGGAGAAGGAGAAGGAGAAGGAAAAAGAAAAGGAGGAGGAGGGGAAGGAGATGGAGAAGGAGGAGGAGGAGGAGAGGGAGAAGGGGATGGAGAAGAAGAAGGAGAAGGAGAGGGAGAGGGAGAAGGAGGAGGAGAAGGGGAAGGAGGAGAAGGGGAAGGGGAAGGAGGAGAAGGGGGAGGAGAAGGGGAAGGAAAAGGAAAAAGAGGAAGAGGAGGAGGGGAAGGAAATGGAGAAGGAGGAGGAGAAGGAGGATGAGGAGGAGAGGGAGAAGGGCATGGAGAAGGAGGAAGAGAAGGAGGAGGAGAGGGATAGGGAGAGGGAGAAGGAGGAGGGAGAGGAAGAGAAGGGGAAGGAGAAGGAGAAGAAGGAGGGAGAGAAGGAGGAGGAGGAAGAGGAGAAGGAGGAGGTTGTTTCTTCTGAGCATCCCCCTCTGCCCACACTGCCTCTCCAAGCAACCCCTCCTGCCCCTTCCAGGGATTTGGAAGAGGTTGAGGGATGGAAATGAGCCTGGGATGGAGCTGGCGCTGCCTGGGGGCTGTGGTAAATGGGAGGGGGCTGCAGGCACCGCACAGTTCTGTGAGTGAGCTGCAAAACGACGAGAATCCAGCAAAAACTCCCCAAAACCCAATTTAGGGTTGCTCCTTTGGGGTTTGGAGCGTTGGGTGCTCAGTTCAAGGAGGAATCCTCGCAGGATGCACCCAGGGAGGAGCCGAGGAACCATCCCGTGCTCCGGGATGATTTTAAAGATAATTTTTAGAATAATTTTTTACACAAAACTCTTTTGCTCCAAGGCTCCAGCTCCTGGCCTGGGAACAACCAGGCCTGGCAGAGCCTCTGCTAATCTGATCAGGCTGCACTAATCCCAGGCTGGAACCAGGGCCTGATACCGAGTTTAGGTAAATTATCTCCCTAATAATGACAAATCAATTATCGGTGCTGCCCGCGAGGAGGGTGCACCTGTTCCAAAAATCACCTGTGGCAATGCAGCCAAAAACCTCGGGAATAATCCCAGCCAGAGACAGAGAATTAATGAATCCTCATCCTGCTGCTGGTGCAGCACGAAAGGGAAACAAACCCAGAATCCTTCTTGGGGTTTATGAAGAGATTTGATGAAGAGATTTTGCTTTTCTTCACATCTTTTTTCTGCCTTTTTTTTTGCCACGAGCCTGGTAGGGAAGTGAGATTTGGGCTGGGATCTGTTCCCAACACACAGAGCTCAGCCCGGAGCTGGGGCTTGGTTTTGGGGAGCTGGGGAGGGGCTGGGAGGCTGCTGTGACATTTGTGTGACATTTGTGACATTTGTCATCCTGGCAGGACACCCTGTCCTGTGGCTGGGCTGAAACAGATCCCGAGAGACCTGGGGGACTCTGGGAATTGCTGCCAAGGGCAGGGATGACATCATTGCTACCAGCCCAGCCCTTTTCCAGCACTGTGAGTGGCTTTGGGGGTCACCTGGTGCCCCCCTCCCTCCCTCCCTCCCCCTGCCCCTTTGTGGGCTCTAATTCCCGCTGTGCCATTTGGGTGCCAGGTGGGCATCCCCTCTTTGGGGACATTATTCGTGCTGACAGCACTGATGGGACTTTTCATCAAGCAATTAAATTGAAAAAAAAAACCCAAAAAAAACCCCAACAAGAAAGGGCCCAGCTTGTTCTGAAACACAAAGGCAGCAGCCGGCATAAATTACCGAGTGGAGTTGTGTTTACTCCAGCGCATTCCCGGCGGGGATAATTAGGGAAGAGGCTGGCGCTGTGTTCCATCAGGCACCAGGGGATGCTGCCACGTCCCTGAGCTTGGCTGGACCCCCGGATCTGAGAGGGGATCAGCGAGGGGAGAGCAGGGGGCGACCCGACTCCGAGTTTGGGGTCTGTGATTTCCTGGGTCGGTTGATCCTCGTTAGCTGAGATCCCAATTAGCTGCCTGTGATTGGGGCTGGAGCATTTGGCACTGAGCAGGAATTGGGATTGGGGTGGAACAGTTTGTTCTGAACAGGGATTGGGATCGGGGTGGCAGGAATTGGGATCAAGGCTGGAATAATTTATTCTGAGCAGGGATTGGGATCAGGGGTGGCAGGAATTGGGATCAAGGCTGGAATAGTTTGTTCTGAGCAGGAATTGGGATTGGGGTGGAACAGTTTGTTCTGAACAGGATTGGGATCAGGGGTGGCAGGAATTGGGATGAAGTGGGTTTGTTCTGAGCAGGAATGGGTATCAAGGCTGGAATCATTTGATCTGAGCAGGAATTGGGATCAGGGCTGGAGCAGTTTGCTCTGAACAGGAATTGGGGCTGGGAATGGATGCCAATGTTCCCACACATCAGAGGGGCTTTAATGAGCACTTTGGGGTCCTCTCCCTGTGAGCTGGACCTGCTCCTGCACCCTCATCCCTCCTGCAGCACCACCAGACCTCCAAAATCTGCATGGTTTGATCTCCTGGTGGAATTCCTGCAGGGAATTGCCCCAAACAGGGGCTCTCTGCATCCTTATCTTGGTCCCAGAGGAGGAGGAGAGGAGCAGAGGTGATGCTGGGAGGGGTCACACCCCAATGGCTGTGGGATGACCTGGAGAGTGGGAATTCTGCTGGAAATGGGCTCAGTCCGTGCCCTGTTCCCTTGATCATGGAATCCTGGAATGGTTTGGGTTGGGAGGGACCTCAAAGCCACCCCCAAGGACACCTCCCACCATCCCAGGCTGCTCCAACCCAGCCTTGGACAATCCAGGGACGGAGCCGCCACAGCTCCCATGGAAAACCCATTCCCAGAGAGATCCCTCACAGGGTTAAACCTTGAGGCAGGAGGGATCCGAACGCAAAAAGCCAAGTGGTTCTCAGGATTTTGGGGTTTTTTTGAGCTTTTTTTTTTTTTTAATTACCGTCCTCCAGCGCATTTTAATTTGAGGCATCAAAGGCAGGAGACAAATCCGTGCGAATCTGGTGCCGTACCTGCGGTGGCCGGGCGTGTGGCTGTCATCTGCAGCGTTTGCTGGGGACAAACAAACCCTCTCCTCTTTGTTCTCTCTGCCGTTTTGTTCCGTGCATTAATTTCTCCTCTAAAGTTAAAAAAAAAAAAAAAAAAGACATTATTAAAAAAAAAATCCGCGAGATTTGGCGCTTTGCAGGAAAAATAAAGGTGGCGTTTAGGGGATTAAAAAGAAAATACCTCCTTTCTTTCAACTAAATTACAAAGTGCTTGTGCTGCTTTGTACCTGAGAGCCGGAGGAGCAGGTGGGGTTTGGTGGCAGATGGGAGGCGGGGATGGGAAGCTGAGCTGCGCTCCGGAGCCAAGGAGAGGACGCTGGAAATGTCCCTGCTGGGGTGGCCGTGGCTGAACTGGGGCTCTGACACTCAGCTGGTTCCGCTCCTGGTCCTGCACAGCTCCGGGAGAGCAGGATTGTGGAACCACAGAAGGGAATTGTGGAATCACGGAAGGGAATCGTGGAACCACTGAGGTTGGAAAACTCTCCAAGGTCACCGAGTCTGACCTTGTCCCCAGCCCAGAGCTTGGAGTGCCTCAGGCGTTCCTGGGACACCTCCAGGGATGGGGACTC
>VYZP01051493.1:34543-52465 GCA_013400635.1 Hypocryptadius cinnamomeus | reverse complement strand
TTTTGCAAATATTAAAATATTACATGTGTTGTGTTAAAAACTTATACTGTATTAATAATTTTCAGTAGTGTGTTACATATAGTTTTTGGCTGTAACATAATATTAAAATAAAAACTATACCATGTAAGATACTTCTTCTAACTAGCTCAAGAAATTTGCACCAGATAGCAGCCACAGGACACCTAGATCTTTCAGAGAAAGAGAANACAAGACACCAAAATCCCCAAGAGGCCTCCTTATCAGAAAAGACAAACTTTATTCCACCTCCTTCTTGTCTTTGAGGCACCAACAAGATTAAGGAGGAAAGTTGACAATAACCAGAGAAATCCCTAGTTTGAAAGGAATGTTTGCATCATGTATGAGATGTATGAATATGCAATATGAATATTGCTTTTAAGGGTTAATCCTGTGTTAGTGAGCCATGTTTTCAAGAGGAAAGCATCCAAACTTTCATAATTCTTTGCTTTTATTGTCCTTCATTGTCCTAACTCTGATTGTCCAAATTCTTACTGCTCTAATTTATATTACTATTTTTAGAACCATTTTATTACTATTAAACTTTTGCAGTTTTTAAAACAAGTGATTGGTGTTTTTCACAGCGTGAGGCTGTGACAGCCCAGGCTGTCATCTCCAGGATCACCCCTCATCTCCAGGATCAAGGAAATCTCTGAGTGAGGCTGTGACAGCCCAGGCTGTCATCTCCAGGATCACCCCTCATCTCCAGGATCAAGGAAATCTCTGAGTGAGGCTGTGACAGCCCAGGCTGTCATCTCCAGGATCACCCCTCATCTCCAGGATCAAGGAAATCCCCTTGGTCTGAAGGTGCTCCAAAGAGTAACTTTACAACTCACAGTAAGGCAGGTCTGTGTTCATGCACAGGGATCCCCTCGTGACTGCTCTGGCCTCAAGGTAACCCAAACCACACAAATCCTGTGTTCAAAAAGTCTGGAATAAATAAAACATCCCAAAGGAGACCTTTTTGACCACCAGCTTCCAGGCTGGGATGGCCCAAAGGTCCCACAGTCCCCACTCAGTCTCAGCACCCACTGGGAGCAGCTCCACCCCGTTATTTTCTCCCTGAATGGTTCATCCTGATGTCCCTGGAGAGGGAAGTGTTTCTGTCGAGGTCTCCCTCCTTTTCTGAGGGCTTTATTTGCTTTCTGACTGCAGCTGGTGCCAGGCAGTTTGTAAACAGCTCTCCAGAATTAATAAAAAATTAATACACGCTGTAAGAAATGATCAGAAATCACATGTGACCTCTTATTTATGTGCTTATCCTGCTTTAAAATTCATCAATGTTTAACCAGTACTTCTTAAACCACTTACAAAATGTACACACAGCCACTAATTAATTGCTGCTCTAACATTGAATTGAGGCCAGCCCCTACCTTGTCTCACCTGGCCATCAGGTCAGGATGAAAAATAACAACCAGAGGTGGAGTGTAAAACCCACAAAATTACACAAAAAGGGGTAGGGGAAAAGTTATGGGGGGTTTATGGGTTTTGTTTATAATTTATTTTATTTCCTTTGGCCTGAATTCAGCTGTACGCTGCTAATTTGGGTTAATACTGATAATTACTCAAAACAGTGAGCATGGAATAGTTCAATCACTCAAAGGCTTTTCCTTTTTTTGAATAGTGGAGATTAAACCTGTCCTGCCACTCCCCACCCCCCAGTGAAGGAGGGATTTAACACTTGCTGGGAATGGAGAGAAATCCATTCAATTTTTTTTACCTGACACATTTTCAAAGGGAATAATATTTTTTCCCCTATTGGACCTTGGTTTTTCTCCTTAGTGGTGATTTAACCTGCTGTTCTAGCTCAAACTAAAAGGCAGATTTCAGGTGAGGATTTATTTTATAGAAATGTTCTGTCTCTGAGGGATCCATCCCCAAGGAGAAGGAATTTTATCCACTGCTGGAAGGAAGGAGGCAGAGAGAACTCAGCACATCCAGCTCCCTGTTTAGCAGCCCTGGCTAAAACTGTTATGGATTTATTTAAAGTGAAATTTTCTAGTCAGAAATCATCCACAGGAAACACCCAGCCATGGGAACACTCCAGGGATGTGGCTGGTTGGGTTTTCATGGGAACAAAAACACATTCCAGTGTGCAGGTCTGAGTTTTAATGGGGGTGTCAAAAGCCTGGGATGTTTCTGGGAAAAGAGGTGTTCTAAAAACAAGATGTTCACAAAACCTGTCTGGTTTTGGCCTACAGAGACAATAAATCTCCTCAGTCTTCTGACATCAACTTCACCTTCAGCAGTTTCTCATCCCAAATTAAAGGGAAAAATAAAACTGGATCAATTGCTCGACTCCTCGAGGGTCTTTAATGAAGCCAGGAATTTGTTAATTCTGCAGGACAGGACAGGCTTGGGGTCTTTGACAAACACCTCCATTTTTCCCTCACTCAACTGCCAAAACCCTAAATTTACAGAAGCTCTTGAATTTACTTATTCCAGAATAAACCTGATCCTTCCAGAGCCTGTTTTTTATGGATATGGAGTTAAATAATCATCATTACCTCCCCACTGGAACAGGAGACCAAAAGCAAAACCACAAAATTCTGTGTGGGTAAGGCCAAAACCTCCCCACATTTGGGGCCTGGGTGGTGAAAAAGTCTTTTCTTCAGGGTGTTTTTGGACAGTTGATATTTAATAATTTGTTAAATTACTCTGAGTGGGAAAGGAAACAACTTCCAGAATTCCCACCAATCTGAGAATGTAACAACAGGTTCCTGAGCTTGGTTTACAGTGATTTTTGCATGCATGAGGCTTTTGGGAATGTAGATTGCACCACTTTAAATGGTATTTAAATGGTATTTGACCTTAAATGGCATTTCATAGCATGGAAAAATATTCATAATGCTGTCCCCTCAAGAGGATGGTCAGTGTTTCATGGAGAGAAATGTGGAGATGTCATGGGCTCACAAAGGGCTCCTTCTTTTGGTCTAAGAGAGCTGAAGAGCAGGTCCATGAAGGGAAAACCTGGGAACAAGGCAGGACTGAGTCATGGATTGAGACAAAACAGGAGGAAAGGCGCACAAGAAGTAGAGCCAAGCTGGGAATTTCTTATCAGCAGCAGGGATAAATGTCAATGTAGGTTGACATTAATGGAATCCTGGAATGATTCCATGAAAATGGGATTTCCTTGAGGGGCAGGAAGGGGCTGTTTCCATGTGCAAATCTCCACATGGGTTTGTGGCCACGGGGCTGGGGAACACACACAGCTCTCCTGAGCCACGAATTAAACCCAGATTCATCCTCTTCCCAGATGAGATTAATGCCACGCTGGAGAAAGGAATGATTTTAGCAGCTGGACACGTTGTTTCGTGCTGTGGAGGTTATTAACCTTTGGAACAAATTATCAGGGAAGTGGAGTTTGCTCTGTGAGTCCTCAAGTGACTCTCTGGAGGCACCTTTCAGTGCAGAGAAACACTGGCGGTGGAAACAGCCAATTTTGTCAAGTTGGGTGGCCCTTGATGGACAAGGTGGCAAAGCAGGTGGGGAAGTGCCTCTGCCCCACTTCCATTTTTTATGTAGACTCAGAAAATCCTGGAATGGTTTGGGTTGGGAAGGACTTTAAAGCCCAAGCAGTGCCATTGCCCTGCCATGGGCAGGGACACCTTCACTACACCAATACATTTATGAGACTCACAGCAAAATACCAGGGAAATATGAAATTTTCCCTGACTTTTCCTTATCACCTCCATGGCAAACTCAATGAGGCAACATTAATTCCAGTCACTCACCTTTTACAGCAAAACAACGGCGTCCAGACCTCACTCTCGAAAATTAATAGAATAAATTTGGGAGCTAATCATAAATAGAGAGAGGTTAATCAATTCCTCAGATTGTTGAGGAATTTATACACACTGGGACCCTTAATACATTCAACAAAGCAATGGCACCAAAGAAAATACCCATAGATTTTGTTTTCAAATAAAAATTTCTCATAATTCAAAATCGCCAGTGGGCTCCTTCCTTTCCTGATTTGTACAATTTGTGTTCCCACTGCAGAGAAACCATGCTCTGCCTTCATTTGCCTTCACAAGTGACATTGATGTGGCTTTTAAAGCCAGCAGCCTAACGTGTGATTTAGAGGCTCTGAGAAAGAAAATTATAACTCTGGGGGGAGAAATGGCTGCAAAATTTCCATTGAAATCATTCGATTTCACTCCGGGGATGAGGCAGCACCTGAGTGGCTGTAAGTCAGTCTCTCTTGCATCTGAATATAGGATCGAGGTTTAAAAGCACTAAACAGCCTTGTGCTAATGCCTCCCCAAGACAAAGCAGAGCTCTTCAGACTGGCTTTTATGGCAGGAACAAAACAGGCGCAGCTGGAGGCCCTGGAGGCTCCAGACAATGCTTTTCCCTTTCATGCTGCAGCAGCAGCCAAACCCCAACCCTGTTCCAGAGCCCCCACAGAGGCAGCAGGGCACCCCAGTAAGTGGAGGGGAGGGCAGGGACAGAGAGTTAGGAGGGATTTTCAAAGGTTCAAGGACTGGTTTCAATGCTCAGGTTGTAACGAAAGTCAACATGACTTTGCTTTGCTTTCTTCTTTTGAAGCGCAACAGTTTGTGATGAAGAGATCTGTGCCTGCTCACAAGCATTTACAGCAGGGTTTACAACAGTTCCCAAGTCCTGCAGCCTCATCCTGGATCCTCCTGCTTGAGAAATTCACAAGGAGGGACAGCTCCAGCAAGGAGGGACATGCTCCAGTCTTGGAAAGAAAGGTTGAGTTTCCCGTGGAGAAACTTCCTCCAACACAAGGAAAACGGCCTCAAGTTGCACCAAGGGAGGGTGAGGTTGGATATTGGGGGAAATCTCTTCCCCAGAAGGGTTTTGAGGCATTGAAGAAGGGCAGCAGTGGAGATTGCATCCCCAGTGGGATTTCAGATCCACGTGGATGTGGCACTTGGGGACGAGATCAGTGGTGGCCTTGGCAGTGGACTCGATGATTTTAGAGAGTGTTTCCAAATGAAGCAATTCCATTTCACCACTTTAAATGGTGTTCAGATGGTATTTGACCTTAAATGGCATTTCATAGCATGGAAAAGCATCCATACTTTTAATGCTGCCCCCTCAAGATGATGGTCAGTGTTCCATGGAGAGAAACATGGAGATGTCATGGGCTCACAAAGGGCTCCTTCTTTTGGTCTCAGAGAGCTGAAGAGCAGATCCAATTTCCAATCTTTTTGATTCCTTGAATTTTGCAGAGGGCTGGATTGTGCCCATCAGCAGGACACATCCCAGCACTCCAGAGCTCAAGGAACTGGTGTGGTTTCCTTGGATAATTGGAAGAGGAAGGAGGATCCAGAGCAGCAGGCCAAGCTCTAGCCTGAGATTCTTGTGCAAATTAGAGCTGTAAACAGCTGCAGACCCACATTAAAGGGGAGCAGAGCCTAATTGCCCAGTGGGATTGTGCATAATGCCAGCCAGAGGGTGTTCCCATTCCCATCCTTCCTGCCTCATTCCCACACACTCCAGACAGGGCTGCTCTGAAGCTGGGGAAGATCAGAAGGGGAGCAGAGAGATGAGTACAAAGTCTTGGTCAGCTTCAGTGTTTGTAGCATTTTCTTTTCCACCCTCTGAACTGTAACTGGAATTTGTTTCCAGAGCAGGTGTGATCCCACCAGGCTGTTCTGCCTTTTTCCAGTGACTGCACAGCAAAGCTGTGATTTAAACTGCCTTCAATGGCTTTGAACTGGAGGGCTCATTGATGGGATATCAGAAAGAAACTCCTCCCTGGGAGGGTGGGGAGGGGCTGGGATGGAATTCCCAGAGCAGCTGGGGCTGCCCCTGGATCCCTGGAAGTGTCCAAGGTCAGGCTGGAGCCACCTGGGACAGTGGGAGGTGTCACCCATGGCAGGGGTGGCACTGGATGGGATTTGAGGTCCCTTCCCACCCAAACCATCCCATGGCAGCAACAGAGGAAAACGATGTTCAGAACACCAAGGCTTCTATTGCCACAAAATCTCAGACCAGGCAGGATAGATGGAGGAAAAATGATGACTAAAATACGTCAGTGTTTATTCAGCGTCCTGTCAGGAGTGTGTACACGGAACCTCTGCCCTGACCTCGGAGCTCCTGACCTCCCTTCCAGCTAAATTAACGGGATAATGATGAAAAGCACTTCTCTCCTTGTCCTGTAATGTGAGAAGTGCCTGGCAATTAAGCAGCCTTTGAGGATGACACTGCTGATTATTTCAGGACAATCAAGTCCCGGCAGAGAAATGGGGTTGGAATGGGAAGAGCAGTGTCAGAGGCACAGTTAAACAATGGCTGGTTTGCCCGTCATTCCCACCAATTATTGCAGGAGGGGGAGAAGGAAAACTATTTATAACCTGTCAGTCTCCAGAAACCACAATTATGATGATTTAATTAACACATGGAGAGGCTTTAGGCAATCACATCGTTCTAAATTTAAGAAGCAGCACATTTCAGGCCCAAGATGATTTAGAACATTAACAAATGCTGGTTGAGCCGGGGCAGGAATTTGATGGCCTTGTTGGTTCCTTTTAAAGCATCCATCAAGGTCCGAAGATAATCCAAATGGCTGTGGCAATGAAGGATGAGAGCAGTGAGGAATCAGCAGGGCTTTCAGAGGCCATCCCACAGAAGGAGAAGCTGATTTTTAATGAGGATTGACTGAAAATGAGCAAAACCACACAAACTCAAGTCTCTTCATCAAAAACACCCTTGGTGCATTGGAAAAACCTGGGAAAATGGGGTTTGGGTGGATGAGAGTGCAAGACACGGAGAGTGAGCCTGACCTTTCCATGGACACCTTGCACTCAGTGCCAAGCAGGTCCTTCCTTGGCCTGGTGCCCTGGAGGCCTAATCTTGGCTTAACCTTGGCCTAACCTTGGGCTGAACTGTTCCATCCCTGGGCTGAGAGCTGGAGCACCCAAAACCAGGATCTTGCCAAAGGATTCCCAAAGCCTGGGCTGCCCCACTCCCTGGCCAACTCCTCCAAGGAAATCACACTTCAGGTCTCGTTTCCTCTTTCTGGCTCAGATTATTTGCTGTGTCCTGCTCTCCCAGGCACAAAAAATGACTCCTTTGGTGTTGCCATGCAGTGATTAAACCTGGGAGTTGTCAGCTGTTGCCCAAACACACATAATTCTTGCTTTCTTTCACCATCTATTGTTTTTTAAATGGATTAACAGCCAAGTAACATAAAGGAAAATCCCACTTCTTCCATATTTCACCATCAATTGCTTCTTGATTGGATCAACACCCAAGTAACACAAAGGAAAATCCCACTTCTTTCATAGGAGAAGAAAAATCTTAACCACAGTTTACATGGGGGAAAATAAAAATTACAAAGAATCTCCTGCTCCATAAGTGGTTCTTTCATTCACTGCCTATCAAACCTGGGAGATGGGGATTGTCTTTCCCAGCCTGTGTATTTATTCCAGGAGCAGGTGGAAGCACTGGCCCCAAAGCTTTGGACCCCACTGTAATTCCTGAGCTCTGCCTGCTGCCATGAAGGATGTGCCACATCCCCTCCACATTTCACACCGAGTCACTTCACTGCCAGCTCCTTTCTCTCCTGACACAACCCTTCTGCAGCTGAAATGCTCAGGCAGTAAATATTCTGTGGTTTTATTTGACTAAAGGACTCACAAATCTCAGGTTAAAATAAAGGATAAAATCAGTCTTCCCCATGAACAAAATACACACCTGCACAAGGACACAACATCAAAGCCCCCTTGGGTCATGGTCAAATTGAGCATGTTGGTTTTCCCCACAACCTAAAGCCACAAATATTATTTTTCTTTTTTGTTATTGTTTATTTCAGAGGAAACAGAATAAAATTGTGTTGACGAAAGAAGGAACCTTCAAAGCAAAGAGATTTTGCTTAAGATCACCAAGTATGTGATGTAGGCACTAAAAATCAGGAGAATGTTCCTTATCTCACGAGTTTTGAGAGCTTAAAGTATGAATGGAAAGAAAGTCCCACAAAGGATAGAAAACAAAGCAGAGAAGCTGCAGCATTCTCACAAAGCCTTTTTGTAGGAAGTTGCCCATGGATGGAGACACAGCCCTGGAGCACAGAGCTTTGAGGAGACTCTGCCTTGCCAGCACCCAAGAACTGCTCCTGTTCCAGCCAGTTTCATTCGAACGGATCTAAGGAAACCCAAAATAAATCTATATTGGATCTAAGGAAACCCAAAATAAATCTATATTTGAGCCAAGGAACAAAGGGGGAGTTTTGCTGTAGCTGGACATGCACAGAAGGTGAGAAATCAGAGATAATCAGCATTTTCTGACTTCCCTTCCTTCTCCTTCTTGGAATTCCCAATCCACTGTCCATGACAACACCACAACTGATCAATCAGCCAGGAAGAGACTCCCATTTCCTTGTAAATTAAAAAGGCAAAGGCAAAACAAATCCTCCAGGCTGAGAAGCCAACGCTGCCCAACAGCCTCTCATGTCATCCCTTCCCTGGGTGCTGCAGCTCCAACAAAGAGGAATTCTGCACTTGGGACAGAGCTGACAGCTCCCTGGAAACCCCTCAGGATCGATCCACTCATCTTTTGGCAGAGGTGGGAAGATCCTGAGGTGATCTGAGCTCACAAGGGGCAGAGGTGAGAAAAGCTGAGCATGTCAGAGACATGTATTTTGTGTGTGTGTGTGTGCGTGTGTGTGTGTGTGTGTGTGTGTGTGTGTGTGTGTGTGTGTGTGTTCAAAATTCAACCCCATGATTGGACAGATTCCTTCCCTCATCCTGTGAGTGTTGTCCCTGCTGGTGTGAGCTCCAGGAATAAAATCTATTCCTTTCACCTCCTTAGAACACTGGCAGCACATCACAGAGTGCAAGCAAAGGCAGGGGAAGAGGGGAGAGCAAGGAAAAGGGAGATGGAGAGGGAAAAGGGCACCTGTCACAATTCCAGGAGTGCAGGAATCCCTCCCAAGGAATACAAGGGGAATAACAAGTGTGCTCCTGTCTTGTACAAAGCTCCTCAGTGCAGCAGCCTCTCCATTGGAGCACCCTCACGGGGCATAACTTAAACCACGAGGGCTCTGGAAAGCAGCAACATTTGGGGAAGTGGGAAAAAAGGTGAAGAGGAAGCAGAGGGAGGATGATCCCAGCTGGACATTGTGCCCAAGGCTGGGAATCCACAGTGCAATTACAGAGCTCTGTTAATGAGCTGTCAGCCTCAGGATGAAACCTAATGGAGCAAATGCAATGCCTGGACTCTGCTCAGGGAAGTTCCCAAGCTCAGGAGAATTTGGGAGAGGTGGGTTCAGCTCCTTCCTTTGCCTCTGAGCTCTGCATTATCCCAGAGCAATCCACTTCCAAGGTCTCAGCAGCACCTGTATCCCAAGCCCAAATTCCTGATGAGCTCCTCTCTCAGCCAGGCACCAGAGGAAGCACGGAGTAAGAGTTTCAGAAGTGTTCCACATCCTCCTGCATTTCCTTTCCAAATTTGCAGCCCTCAATTGCTGCAGGAGGCACAGCTGGCTCAGCTCCGCCGGAAACACGGCCAGTAAATTTTGGGAACATCTTTGGGAACTCTCACACTTTCCAAGTGCTGAGCCCAGGGAAATTTTGCCCCTGTGCATTTCTTGCTACATCACTGGTTCCTCTCCAGCACACCTCCCCTTAGGCTGGGGTTATACTTGCAATGCCAAGGGCAAATAAAGGCTCAGAGGGGTAAAAACTGCTCCATCTCTGGAATGTCCAAGGCCAGGTTGGACGGGGCTTGGAGCAGCTGTGGAAGGTGTCCCTGCCCATGGCAGGGGGTGGCACAGGGTGACCTTAAAGGCTCCTTCCATCCAAACTGTTTTATGATTCAATGATTTCTGAAATGTGCCTTCTCTGAGCCCCTTCTGAGCTGTTCCTGCCATGGCAGAGCTGTGAGGAGCAGCACTGTCCCCTTCCCCTTTCCTGACTCTCTCCACACAAAGCCAGGGCTCAGGACACTTCCCTGGGGCTGATTCACCCTCGGTTTACAGCCCAACACAAATTCAGGCTCCAGAGTCACAGAGGGCTGGAAGAAGAGAGGGGAGGAGGAGCCACAGTACAGAAGGGAGCAGAACAGTTTGGTGAACAGTGCTCATCCTCCTGTGTCCCACAAGAGTCACAGCAAAGAAACTCGGCTGCTTTGGCCCTGCAGTGAGCACAAAGGGTTAAAGAGGAGTTTCTGCTCCCACTCTCCTCGCTCCTCACCTCCCAGGTGACCTCTTTGCAGTGTCCCACCTGTGGGATCACTCCCTTTCCATTCCTCTGGTGAACTCACACCTCAGCCATGGGGTCCTTGCTCAGCATTCCTCTCAAACCCCTCAGGCTGATGACCAAAGGAAACGCAACCACTGCTCTTAAAAGAATTTTTAAAAATGCAAAATTCAGGCAGTCCTGGAGTGATTTCTCCCACGAGGTCCCAAAATACCCTGAGCTCAGGCTGAGCCCCCAGTGCACCCCTTTTAATGCTGAGCTAGAGAGCTGGAACCTCACCCTCAACCCTCTCTGGAGATGGAAACGATTCTGGTTTATCCTCTTGTTCCAAGCAGCCCCATGATGTTTAATAAATAAATAATAAAAACAGCATGCCAACATTTCCCTTTAAATCAGGCTCAGAAGAAGGTCTGCAGCAGCCCACCAAGCCTGCACATGTTTAATTCCTTTATCTATGCACTTCTTCCCAATGGAGAGAGGGGAAGGAGCAGAATTCCAGCTGAAGGTGATTGTTGTGTGTGTCTGATTTAAAAGGTGTGAACACAAGTGACACCCAGGTGTGTTTTCACTCCTGTGGAAAACACAGCAGAGCTGTCCCTGTGTGCGAGCAGGTGGCTGTTTATCCACGGGGTACGGCCAGACATGGAGAAGGAGAGGTGTAAAAAGCGACCTCACAGTGCTCAGTTCACACAAAAAAGCTGTTCAGCTGTCTACCTGTCTGCCTGTTGTTTGTTTTGTCCCTGCCAGCCTGGGAAAGGGGACAGCAATGACCTTCCAGGAGACAGAAACATTTTCCTTCTCCCCACAACACCTTCCCAGCGAGCCATTCCCAGCTATTCTGTGAGTGTGATATGCATGAAATACAGAATACCGTAGCTGGCTTTATGAAATCCCTTTTTACAGCTTCCAGATCTCCAGCAAATGTACAAATAAATGGGGAAGTGAGAGGGAGGGAGATGCACAAAGCAAATCCCAGGCTGAGGGAGCAGCACTCTGCTAACTGGATGGCCAGAGCCCAAATCAGGAGCATCCAGTTATTTTAGCAAGCCCTGCCAAGAGACTGAACAGACGAGCCCAGGCCAGGTGTCAGTGATTATAATCCCACTGCTGCCAAAGCCACTCCTATCTGCAGCCAGCCTGCCTTTGGCTCTCTCCCCCCAGCACAAGGAATCATTCCTGCAGCAGGGACTGGGAAAAGCAGCCCCACAAAGCACAGCTGCACCTGCCCCAGGGCAGCTCTCACCTGTGGGCCTCTGCTGAAAGCTCCAAACCTCATAGAATTTTAAAACAGCACCATCCCTGGAGCTGCCGTGGAGAAAAGGACTGTGGAAATAGCTCAGCACGTTATTCCCAGGCCAGTTCTGCTATGGAAAATCGGTGGTTTATGGATGAGATGAGCTGGATGCTTCCACACCCCAAATGATCCCTGTGAAGGCGCCAGCTCTGCTCACCTGACCTCAAACCCCACCCCAGCACCCACAGCAGTGTCTGATCAGACATCCCTTTCCCTTCCCACTTCAAATGGAACTGATCCCTCACCCTCTCCCAAAACCACACCATTTCTGGACCCTCAGCTGCCCCCAGGCACGGGGAGGTGAACACATGAAAGCAGACAATGCTTTGGAAAATATTGCTAAAAGAAGAAGTAAAATCAATCAACTGCTAAAAGAAGTGAAATCAATCCATGAGTCCTGGAGCCTGCCTGCCCTCACACAGGTATCCAGGCACTCCTCTCCCCTCTGAGGCCTTCTATTTTTGGGAGAAACCTAAGGCTGAGCACAGGGAATGAGCCAGGCAGCCCCGGGGGAGGATGGGCCTGAGCTGCATCACACCTGCACAAAAAAATAGTTTTTCACAAGTATGGGTAAATTAGGAAATAAAGAGAGGTTCCATTTCCTATTTTTTTTTCACCAAACACAAACCCTTTCCACTGCTGAAGACTCTACAAGGGATTTTTTTTGCCATTTTTAAGTGCTGTACAATGAATATCTCTCCTTTTACAAGTGGAACCTTGTAGCTATGGAGACGCAGAATGTCAAATCCAAGCTGAAGACAGGATTTCAGTGGGGGCTTTGGGTTGCTACATGTGCCTTCAATGATCTGCTTTCCACTTCCTGAAGTCTTTATTATTCTCTATATTTTATTAGTCTCTAACAGTGTGCAAAGAGCCACTGGATGTTCAATAAGGACAGGAACACAGAGTGACCTGCCAGACACAGCTCTGGGGCGTCCTGCACAGTCTGATTTACACCCAGGGCACCACAAACCCCCCTCAGTCCTGCGAAGTTGTCATCAGTTTAATTTAATCCAAATGAAACCGTTGTGGTGCTGCCACAGCACCTGGAAGCCAGGTGAGCTGGGGTCCCCTGGTGTTTAATGCTGTGTGTAACAACCACGGCCACCTGGGGGAATTACACCAGGCTGACCCCATGGTACTGCACCTGGGAGGGCTCTTGAACCTTGTAATTGCCTGCTGTAATCTGAATTATCCAAATTCCAGTCTCCCTAACATCATCGCTGTCTTCTGTGATCCAAAACGCATTAGGGATGGCGGTGTCATTACCTGGATCCTCAGTTATCATGAGCACATTCATCTGTCTGTTTCCCACCATGGAGTAAATGAAACAACATTTTAGCCAAGCTAATGAAACTTCAGTGGTGTTAAACCTGAGCATGAAGGGGACAGAGCCTTCCAGGCCAGATTAATGCTCTTTGTGGCAGCCAGGGGGAAATTCAAAATAACTTGAACATCACTCATTTTCCACTTGTGCTGGTAACAGTGAACAAACCAAACCACACACCTTCATTCTGCATTTTCCTGGAGCAATGACAGGCTCGTGGCAAGTGGTTTTCTGTTCTGAAGACAGCACTGCTCCAGAGAAAGCAACCCCAAATCACTGCATTTTTCTTCCTTCCCCTTAAACTCCACAGTTCAAAACCACCTGGGGACTTCAGGTGCCAAATGTGAAACCTCTCACAGGTGCCCCATTGTCAGAAAATGAAAACATGGGGTTTTGAACAATCCAGATTCCAGAACTGCAGATCCCACTCTGCTGAACTTCACCGCACCTCCCACAGCACCCTGGGTGCCAAAGCCAGGGCTCACAATTCCCACAGCCAACGCCATCCTGCACAGAGGGGTGGGAATAAACTCCAGCAGGCACATGGAACACTCTCAGGTAGAACATCCACAACCAAGGAAGCAAAGTCCACCTGGTGCCACACCACAAGCAGGATTAAGTGACCAGGACTGCAGTGGAATTGTGCAAATCCTCCTTTGCCAGCTCTAAATAAGCAGCAGCATTCCAAGCAAACCCATCCCTGCATCCACAGCAGTGGAGTCATTGGCAGGAGAGTAACAAAGCAATTTGGAATTTCCTTGCAAAGCTGGGCAGCAGAAGAGAAGTGCTGAGAGCTTCTCCTGATTGTGTTTCCCGTGTTGCTGAGTCAAATCCCGGCACGGCCTGAAGATTGTGGAAATCAACTCCAGCAGGGCTGTCTAAGCCTCCACTGATCACTGAAATGAAATTAAACCCTCCAAGAATCCCCTTCTCCCAACCCAGATATTTGCAAACGTGCTGTTTGACAAAGGCTCACGTCCAGAGGAACCTCTGTGTTCCTGCTGCTCCAGGAAAACAACTCCAAGATCCTGCTGCAGTCCTGTTGTCCCCTGGTTTGCTCCTGAACCAGATCAAAAATGCAGGAAATCTCTGGCATTATCATTAAATAGGCCAAAAAACCCTCTAGATATGCTGTGGGGTCTGGAGAAAAGAGGTTTTCATATTTAGTTTTAAACCAGAAAAGGCTCATAAGCTCCTCTGTATCTACCAATCCATTAAAAATAGGATTCAGTTCTAGCCACAGCTCATCAAATGGGTGCAAACAGGAGGAGAACAACACTCCAGATGCCTTTATCACAGTTGTTGACTCCAACTTAATCGCTTTTTTAATAAGTCTTAATTATTCAAAATAATCACCATCCCTTCCCTGCCTGTTGTCATTTAACATGAGAGAACCTTCTACAGAGCAAACACCAACGCAGGCAAAAAAAACCCCCTCAAAACCAAAATCTCATTAATCTTTCTAATATTTAGAGATACCTCAAGAGCTTCGAACATTTACCTCTCCTTCCCAGCAGCTGAAATGGTTTTAGGAGGATCATGGTTCATACCTCGCATTCCCTGGAGCCAGAGATGGTGTAGGTGCAGGGCCCAGATCCATTAACAGATACATCCATGGTCTCAGAGTTTGTTGGCTTGTAGTCCACGTAATATTCCTGCAAAGGGGAGTTCATTTGCCTCTCTGACTCCCGGGCCTTTTTCCTGCGCCTCTTCATGAGCGTGTGCTGCTGGAGCTGCTTCATGCTGGCGGGATAACGCTTCCAGGACACGTAGATGACCAGCAGGATCATGGCCACGGAGAGAAAGAGGGCCACGCTCCCCGCGATGATCTTGTGGAAGGACACGTGCTCGTATTCCGGCTCCACCGCGGGCGTCGGGATGTCTGCGGAAGGGCTTGGCATTGCGGATGTCGGCTGGTGGCTTTCCAGTTTGGAGACGGTGGGTTTGGGGATGAACACGGGTCTCTGGGGGGTTTTGGGAGCCTGGTAGGACCTTTCAGTAGCCACCACCTGGATTTCGGCACAGATATTATAGGTTTCCACAGCGTCGCTCACCTTCTCGCCCTGGATGTGTTTGGGGCCTGCACAGATCATGGTGCTCTCCTTATTTCCCTTGAAATTCTTAAGCCAATTAAACAGGGGGCAAATGCTTCGAGTACATTCCCACATATTCCCGGACAGAGTGATGGAGATGAGCGAGATCCACGTGTTGATGGTCTCCTGAGAGATGTTGGTGAGTTTGTTGGAATCCAGGTTCAGCTTTTGCAGGTTGGGCAGGCACTGGAAGGTGCCGGGCTCTACCCCTGCGATGTCATTGCCTGATAAATCCAAGTTGTGCAAGGAACTCCAGGTCCACGTCAACCCCTGGCTGATGGAGCGGATCCTATTCCACTGCAAGTAAATGGAGCGGAGGTTGAAGAGCCGCGGGAAGTGGGCAAAATTGATCTTAGAAAACTGGTTGTGCTCCAAGTGGAGCTCCGTCAGCTTCAAGAGGCCGGCGAAGGCGTTGCGGGACAAGCTCCGCAGGCGGTTGTAGCCCAAATCCAGGAAGTCAAGGTTGCGGCAGTCCTGGAAAACGCGGATGGGCACCGTCTTCAGCGAGTTGGACCTCAGGTGCAGGATCAGGAGCTTGCGGAGGCCCTTGAACTGCTCCGCCTGCAGCACCTGCAGCTTGTTGTAGGACAGGTCCAGGTTGCGGAGGTTGGGCACGGGGTGGAAGGTCTTGTTGTGCAGGTGGGTGATTTTGTTGGAGCTCAGGATCAACTCCTTCAGCCGGCGGATCCCCTGGAAGGCATCCTCATCCACAGAGCTGATGTAGTTGTGGTCAAGGTAAAGCCAGATGAGCTGATTGAGGCCCGCGAACTGGTGGGATTTCAGCTTCTGGATGCTGTTGTAGCGCAGGGACAAGCCCTGGGAGCCGCTGGAGATGTTGTGGGGGATGTCTCGGAAGGCGTGCGACTCGCAGTACACGATCTTGCCGTCGCAGCGGCAGCTCTTGGGGCAGGCTCGCTGGGCGCCCGCCAGCCCCGCCAGCAGCGCCAGGGGAAGCAGCCCCAGCAGCACCCTGGAGCCTCCCCGCTGCTTGATCACATGGAAACCTGCAACATCCGAAAGGAAAAAGGGCCGTTGGAAAGCCTTGCGGATAAATTACCAGATTACCACGTCACCGAGCATGGATTTGGGAGACAACCTGTTTGCCTCCTGCCTTGGCTCTTTGTGGTGCAAATCGCCGTCCTTGGAGTGCCTGCCTGGCCATCTCTCCTGCCCCCCACCACCACCAGAGTCCCCTGGTGGGGCTCAGGGTCCCCCAGGAGCAGCAGGAGCCTGTTCCCTCCCAGCTGTGCTCCTGTCCCCGGCTCCCCGAGGAGCTGGGGTGTCCTTAGCGCTCCGTGCTGAGGTTTGAACAATAAACATATTTGTCAAGTCACTGTGCTGGATGCTCCATAGTGCCTGAGAGGAAATGAGCCAGAGCTTCTGCTCGTACGTGCTGCTCAACGTGTTCCTCAAGGAAAGCAACTGCAAGACTAATCCCCCCAAAATTACCTCAGAAAGAGGGAAATCTATTTCTCCTGAAGTTTGATCCATCTTTATAACCTGTATTTATTGTAAAGTGAGGCACTAAGTAAAAAGGTTTTACTTTTTGTGCTGAATGATTCAGATTTAAGAGTATGTTTAAGTAAAACTTGCGGGTTTTATGTACCTAAAATACAGAAATAGATGCAGAGAAACAAAGTTCGTCCGTACAGACAAGTGTACCAGGAATGCTGGCATGGGACCCCAATGCCAGGTAAAGGTAGGAGACGTGTTCCTTTCAAACGAACACTGACTCAACCCATGTTCATTTAGTTCATCCACATATGGCTGTGAATACCTAAACAGTTATTAATTTGAATTAACCCAGTAGATGATGAAAATACACACCCCAATACTTCCAGAGAGCAGCAAACCCAGAAAGTTTAAAGGGGGATATTTCTCTTTCAGTTCCCCTCTCCTGATTGATTTTAAGGGTTTGCCTTTAAGATGTCATGTTTGTCATGCAGCAGCAGTGCTGGATGTGAGGACATATGTAATAATTGAATATATAGAATCCTGAATAATTATGAGAGGGCGTGGAGGGGGTGTCAGAACCCCCAACACCCAGCTGCACTCCTGGAATAATTTTAGGGCTGCTGCCTCCAGAGTTGCAGTCTTGCTGAGAATGAAAATGCATTCTTCCAACAGGAAATATTTCAAAGGCTCATATCTCCTTGATAAATAATCACTTTATTATTTGTCACACACACACAAAACCGACCCAGTGCTGCAGGTCTTTAACCCAATTTTAAACCAAGGGGCAATCTGCAAATATAATTCCTGATCTAGAATGCCCCTGCCTTCCACTTTAATGGGTAGATTTGTAATTTAAATCCTCATTTTTTGCTCAGTTCTCTTTGCCATCAGCAGCCAACTAGAAATATGTTCTGGCTATTACAGACTTGGGGGCTGGGGATGGGGGAAGGAAGGAGGGGAATAAACCTGTCACACTCCAAAAAAACCCCGACTGGCAAATGACTGCTGGAAATGTAGCAGAGGTACCAGGGGCATCTTTTCAGCATCTTCAAAACCACCTATGCAAGGAACGACTCCCCCCTCCCTCCCCTTTGCTTCCCACATCCTGCAAAGTGTTAACGCCAGCCCGAATGGTGCCGGGGGGATCGGGAGGCGAAGCCGGCAGGGATTTGGGGTGTCGGGCACAGCCGCAGCTGCCGCTGCCCCTGCGGGTGCGGGGGTGGGCGGCACAGGGGCCAGACCCTCACTCGGGGCAGGAACCCACCCGTGGGTTGCACTGCGGGAGGAAAGGTGTGTGTGTGTGCCTGGAGGGGGGGGACAAGGGCTGAAAATGCAATGGCAAGTACCGTGAGTCACCTGGCAGCGGAATGCGCTGCTGGCTGCTGCTCCCGGTGCCCCCCCGCCACCGGCGAATAATCCAGCTGCAAAATCCACCCCACAGCTGCAGCTGTGCCAGCAAACAAACCACAAAAGTTCACTCACCCATCCTTTTGTCATCAATAACGTCCTCCTTCGTCTTCCTCCAGCTGTTTTCTCCTCTCTCTTCCCTTCTTCTTTTTTTTTTTT